>CM012446.1:23576442-23878869 GCA_003999625.1 Oryzias javanicus | reverse complement strand
ACTATCTACCTAGGGTGTGTACCAATTTTTGTCGAGTTTGATGAAACTTGTTGAATAGGAGCCAAAAACGTGTTTACGAAAAATCGCAATAGCGAAAATCTAGACCAACAGAATTAATGGTCCAAATTTGAAAAATGTTCATTAGCATCAAGAACACACACGAAAAGAAAGCACAAATTTCTGACTTACGGTATTCGAGATAAAGGCCAAAAACAAACTGCTTACTAAAACGATCACCCGGTGGCGCTATAGAACAGCATTGAGCTGCAATTTTAATAGAACGTGTAGTTTACTATACCCTATGATATTGGAAAGTTTCATGAAATTATCTTTTAGAATTTTTGAGATATAAGCATTTAAAGTGCTCACAATGTTAAGTCAATGGGAAAAAATAATTCATAAAAATATTCATATAAAATCAACCATAAGTCCAATGGCTAAACAAAATACACGCACACTTCTCACAATAGAGCTTTACAAAGTACTTTTGATTCCATCTTTATAGCTGCTTTTGACTACCAGGAGAAGCGCGTCAAAAATGCGGCGGAATAATAATAATAATAAACTATAATAAAGTTGTACAACAACATACTCTGATTGCTTTCAGCAATCAGACAATAACTATAATAAAGTTGTACAACAACATACTCTGATTGCTTTCAGCAATCAGACAACTAGATTTGCAATTCCCTGAAGAAATTGCGTCTGATTGCTGAAAGCAATACCGATCTAAAACATCCTATAGCCGCAGGCATGTTGAAGACTTCCCCTACGACGTGCAGGCCGAGTTTTGTCCGCGTAGGTCAAGTACTTTTGGAGATATTAGAGAAAACGACAGGAATTTGCTGTAGCGCCGTCATGAAAGTTGTTGCGCTTGCTCATCTTACACTGTGGAAGAAGTCTTGTGAGTTTGGTGAAGTTATGTGAAACTGTCAAAGAGCTGCAGCGTTGCAAACATTACAATCTCAGCTTGTCTAATTTGCATGACGTGTTTTGCAAAAACCATATGGAACTATGGAAAATGGATATTACCATTAGATTTGTGGTAGCCCAAATAGGGTATGTGTACAAAATTGTAAAGATTTGTCAAAGTATGTGACACTGGGAGTCAAAAAAGTGTTTTGCGAAAAATGGTCAATTGCGAAAACGTCTTACACAATAGAGATCGCTGATGAATATAGGCTATTATTTTACTATCCAATGAATCACAAAGCAGTAAAAGGTAGGGCTTAAGACAAATGCACTTGGAGAATAAGGCCTATACACTCTAGTGCTCCAACTGACCACCTGGTGGCGCAATAGAGCCAACATTGATTGAGTATTTAAAGATTGGTCTGAAGTATCTACTTACAAAGTTTCATACCAGTTGATCAACTACTTTTCAAGATAATAGGGATTTAAAGTTTGTCCCATGTATTTTGATAGGGGGAAAACATATTTTTAAAAAATCATATAAAATCAACCATAAACCCAAATGGTACGAAGTTTTAAGCCAAACACCTCCTTGATCAACTTAACAAAATACAAGTGGTTGCAAGATGATACCTGCAACTGTTTGGAAGATAGGGGGAACCATCTAAAGTTAGCTTATCCTTCTTAAGTCTCCACTAGGTGGCGCAGCAGAGCCCTTTTTCTAGTATGTTATACAAGTCTCCTCCTGCAACCTATGCGTTGAATTTTATATAGCTGGGTTGAGTAGTTTTTAAGATATAGGCTTAAACACAATTTCCTAAATTATAGCGCCACCTATCGGAATATTTTCATGAAACTTTTCATACTTCTTTATCACTCTAGGATGAAGCTACATTTTAAAACTTGTGAAGTTTTGACAATCTTTGTAGGATCTAGAGCATGTTAAAATCGGGGACCACACCCACCTCATTAGCAATGCAATTATCTCAAAAACGGTAAGGAATTATGCCAATTGAGTGGTACCATTGAATTCGGGGTAGTCTAAATAGGGTATGTACCAATTTTTGTCGAGTTTGGTTAAACTATGTTGATTAGGGAGCCAAAAACGTGTTTTACGAAAAATCGCAAATAGCGAAAAAATCTAGTTAGACGGAAGTCTATGGTCCCAATTTGAAAAACGTTCATTAGCATCCAAGGAACACACAGAAAAAGAAAGCACAAATTTCTGACTTACGGTATTCAAGATAGAGGCCAAAAACAAAAACATTTTTCAAACGACCACCTGGTGGCGCTATAGTGGTGGATTGAGCTACAATTTTAATAGCACGTGTAGTTTACTATACCCTATGATATTGGAACGTTTCATGAAGTTATCTTTAGTATTTTTGAAGATATAAGCATTTAAAGGTGCTCCCAATGTTAAGTCAATGGGAAAAAAATTCATAAAAAATATTATATAAATCAACCATAGGTCCAATCAAAAAACTGAATACAAGCACACGTCACACCAGCAAGCCCTACAAACTGTATAAGTTTCAACTTTCTAGCTACAAAACTGTAGGAGGAGATACACGGCAAACTTTTGGCGGAATAAGAAAAGAGAAAAAGAAAAAAATATAATAAAGCAGTAGGATAACATACTCTGATTGCTTTCAGCAATCAGACAATAAATTTGTACAACAACATACTCTGATTGCTTTCAGCAATCAGACAATAAACTATAACTAGATTTGCAATTCCTATAAAGAAATTGCGTCTGATTGCTGAAAGCAATACCGTATTAAAGCAATTTTAAAGCTGTTACTATCAAAAGCCAAAAATACCCACTTTATATATGTACGCATATGTCAGTTTCCCCAGATCTGGAGAAATTGCCTTTCAAACTTTCATCAGACCACCACTAGATGACGCCAAAGATTTTAAACTTACATTTTATACAAAAAAAGTGTTTTTTTTCTTTTTTTTAAGAACGTTGGAAACAGGTCTTGGAAATCTTAAGAACTGTCTTAACCTTAATGAAAGCTTTTGACACAAAAAAACTTTTCTTAAAAGTTGAGAATGAAATTATTTATTCAGCAGAGACCAAGCTTCTTTGTTGTCACTGAACAGCAGGTTTGACTCTTGACTTGGAGTTTTCAATTTTTGTGTTTTAAGCACTTTCACGTTTACAAGCCGTCATTAGTTTTTCTTACACAATTCCCTATGTAATTTTTTCCAACATGGAAATTGCACATGCAGTATGTAAGTTTCACCAGTATGGATTCTTACATGCAGTAGGTCAATCTAATCTACAGGAGCTTTCCCATGCAGTAAGCAAGTCTCACCTGAGGGACTACTACATGCAGTAAGCAAGTCTCGTCTGCAGGGACTGTTACGTGAAGTAAGCAACCTTCACCTGCAGAGACTGCTATGTGCAGTAAGTGACTCTCGCCTGTAGGGAGTCTCACCTGCAACACATGCTTGAACATGTGACCATATCAAGAACAGGCTCATGGGAGAAACCCCATCAGTACAAACAGACACCACACTTAAGGTTGTGAGAGGCCAATTATTGAGGCATGCTGGGAAATTTTTTGGTCTCTTTCATTAGGACTTTTAAATAGCTTTTACTAGCTGTGTTTATTTTTTTCTATTACTTTAACACTTTCAGGATGTTTCATTTACAAACAACATCTAGTGAAACATGTTTAAAGCTGTTGCTATCAAAAGCCAAAAATACCTACTTTAAATATGTACACACATGTCAGTTTCCACAGATCTAGAGAAATCGTCTCTTAAACTTTCATCAGACCACCACTAGATGACGCCAAAGATTTTAAACTTTACATTTTATAAAAAACAAATTCAGTTTTCAAGACATTAGAGTGTTTTTTCTTTTCTCTCCTGTAGTTTCAGAGAAATTCGCTTTGCTGCATTAACACTGTTCACAGGAACCTAAAGTCTTTACAAATTCTTAAAGGTTGAGAATGAAATTGTTTATTCAGCAGTGACCAAGCTTCTTTGTTGTCACTGAACAGCAGGTCTGACTCTTGACTCAGCGTTTTTCAGATAACCATTTTGAGGCAAGAAGGGGATTTTCTAGGTCATTTTCCTTTGGACTTTCATATAGGTTTTGAAAAGCTTTCAATATGACTTGAAACAGTTAGACACAGTCAACAAACTGTTTCCTAAATAACCTATCAATTTATGTGATTCACATTCATTCGTATTTGCAAGCTATTGTTGGTTTCTTTTACACAATTCCTATTTTACTTTTTACAACATGGAGGCCTCTCCCGCAGGGGGCCGGCCTCACCCGCATGGGGCAAGCCTCACCCGCAGCACATGTTTGCGCATGTGTCCATACCAATTGCAACCTCATGGGAGAAAACCTATTAGTACAAACAGACACCACACTTAAGGTTTCCAGAGGCCATGTTGCATCTTGGGAAATTTTTGGGTCTCTTTCATTAGGTCTTTTAAATAGCTTTTATTAGCTGTAATTGTTTTAACACTTTTAGTATGTTTCATTTACAAACAAACATCTAGTGAAACATTTTTAAAGCTGTTGCTATCAAAAGCCAAAAATACCTACTTTGAAGATGTTTCCACAGATCTAGAGAAATCGTCTCTTAAACTTTTATCAGACCACCACTAGATGACGCCAAAGATCTTAAACTTCATATTTCATAAAAAAACAAATTTCAGTGATCAAGACATTAGAGCGTTTATTTTTTCTTTTCTCTCCTGTAGTTTCAGAGAACTTAGCTTTGCTGCATTAACATTGTTCACAGAAACCTAAAGTCTTTAAATGCAAATTCTTAAAGGTTGAGAATGAAATTGTTTCATCTGCAGAAACCAAGCTTCTTTGTAGTCATGTACAACAGGTGGAACTCATGAGCAATCAGGAGGTCTGACTCTTGACTTCAAATATCTTTTCAAAGCTTAAATCTTATTTAAGTTACTTTGAGAATGTTGGAAACAGATCTTGGAACTCTTCAGAAGTATCTTAACCTTACTGAAAGCTTTTGACTGATTTCTTTTGAGCAGAGTTTAAGTGCTTTGTTTCTTAATACCTTTAACGTTTTATTTTAAAGTTTAAACAACTTTAAATTCTCATAGATTCATTTAAAGTTTAGAAGACTTTAAGTAAGTCTTTTCATATATTTTATAGTACTACAGCACTATTATGACGTTTTGGGAAGTACCATAAGTACAGACACCCATCTCACTCAAGGTTTTGGGAAGCTTTTCAAAGCATGCTGGGAAATTTCTTGGTCAATGCATTTTCAATGGGAAATTTTAGTCAGAAAAATATTAATCATAAATCACCCATTGAAGCTTTTAGTACCATAAGTAATAGCACAAATCTTATAATGGAGCTTTACAAAGTACTTTTGATCCCATCTTTATAGCTGCTTTAGACTACGAGGAGAAGCCCGTCAAAAATCCGGCGGAATAATAATAATAATAATAATAATAACTAGATTTGCAATTCCCTGAAGAAATTGCGTCTGATTGCTGAAAGCAACACCGATCTAAAACATTGTTCACAAAGAAAGGTTTTGAGGCATGTTAAAAATCTGTGACCACATCCACCTCTATATAAATTACGATTATTTCAAAAAACAGTAAGGACTTTGGCAATTGAGTGGTACCATTGAATTCGGGGTAGTCTAAATAGGGTATGTACCAATTTTTGTCAAGTTTGAAGAAACTATGTTGAATAGGGAGCAAAAATGTGTTTATAAGAAAATGCAAAATAATGCTAATAAAAATCTAGCAAGACGGGAGTCCATTGGTTCCCTTTGAAAAACGTCCATTAGCATCTAAGGAACACACAAGAAAAGAGAACACAAAAATTCTGATTTACGGTATAAGAGATAGGGCCAAAAACAAATGTGTTTTTCAAACGACCGCCTGGTGGCGCTATAGAGAGCATTGACCTGTAATTTTAATAGAACTTGTAGTCTACTGTACCCTATGATATTGAAGTTTCATGAAATTATCTTTAGTATTTTTTTAGATATCAGCATTTAAAGGTGCTCTAATGCAACTGTGTGCCATGGTTTTTTATTTCCACTAGATGGCAGCATTGCTCTTTCAAAGAATCCTGTGGCATTTTTTCTTTGTCCCATGTATAGGAGGAAAAATATTTTTAAAAATTTATATAAAATCAACCGTAAACCCAAATGGTACGAAATTTTAAAACCAAACATCTCTCCTTGGTCAGCCTAACAAACTACAATGGTGGATGTGATTTGTGATATCTGCTATTATCATATACTATACTAAGATACGAGGACCCATCCAAAGTTAGCTTATCCTTCTTAAGTCACCACTAGGTGGCGAAACAATGCTTTATTTCTAGTATGTTGATTCAACACACCTCTTACAACCTATATGTTAAATTTGATTTAGCTAGGTTAAGTAGTTTTTGAGATAGAGCCCTTAAACACAATTGCCTCAATTATAGCGCCACCTATCGGAATATTTCTACAATTTATTTTTAGGTGAGTGTTTATCAATGTAGAGATTGAAGATTATATTCAATATTTTAATGCATTTGTTTCGTAATCTAAGTTGTTAGGATCATAGGCATGTTAAAATCTGGGACCACACCACCCATTAACATTCACATTATGACAAAAACGTAAAGGATTCTTCAAGAAAGATCTGGTGTACCAATTGGGTTCGGTGTAGTTACAATATTCTATGTACCAATTTTGTCAAGTTTGAAGAAACTATGTTGAAAAGGGAGCAAAAAATGTGTTTCCAAAAAAATGCAAATAGCGAAAAATCTAGTTAGACAGAAGTCCATAGTCCCAGTTTGAAAAACGTCCATTAGCATCCAAGGAACACACAGGAAAAAAAAAAGCACAAATTCTGATTTACGGTATTAGAGATAGAGGCCAAAAACTGTGTTTTTCAAACGACCGCCTGGTGGCGCTATAGAGGAGAGCATTGACCTGTATTTTAATAGAACTTGTAGTTACTGTGTACCCTATGATATTGGATTGGAAGTGTTCATGAAATTATCTTTAGTATTTTTTAAGATATATCAGCATTTAAAAAATGCTCACAATGCAAATGTGCCATGTTTTTTTTAATTCCAATAGACGGCAGCATTGCTCTTCTACAGAATCCTAAGGATATTAAACAAAATCATATATTATAAATCACGATATAGACCAAATGGTACGAAATTTATAGCTTAACATCTCCTTTGTCAGTTTAACAAACTACAAGTGTGTGTTGCACGTTGATTTCTGATGTTAAAAATCTGTGACCACACCCACCTCATTAGCTTTACGATTATTTCAAAAACGGTAAAGAATTTGGCCAATTGAGTGGTACCATTGAATTCGGAATCCGTTCAAAGTCGGATAGTACTAAAATACCATATACCAATTTTGTCGAGTTTAGTGAAACTGTGTTGAATAGGAGCAAAAATCGTGTTTACGAAAAATCGCAAATTGCGAAAATCTAGTTAGACGGAAGTCCATGGTCCCAGTTTGAAAAAACGTTCATTATAACATCCAAGGAACACACAGAAAAAGAAAGCACAAAATTCCGACTTTACGTATTTCGAGATAGAGGCCAAAAACGAATTGCTTACTTAAACGACGCCTGGTGGCGCTATAGAGTACCATTGAGCTACAATTTTAAATATAACGTGTAGTTTACTATAGGCTACAATATTGGAAAGTTTCATGAGTTTATCTTTAAGTACTTTTAAGATATAAGCATTTAAAGTTGCTTCTCAATGTTAAGTCAATGGAAAAATAATTCATAAAAATATTAATATAAAATCATTCATAAATTCTGAAGCATACCAAAGTAATAGCACACTTCTCCCAATTGAGCTTTACAAACTACTTTTGAAAGCATTTGATATCTTTAAAACTGTAGGAGGAGTAGCGATCCAAAAAAAGGGACGGAATAAAATATAATAACTAGATTTGCAATTCCCTGAAGAAATTGCGTCTGATTGCTGAAAGCAATACCGATCTAAAACATCCTACAGCTGCAAGCGTTAAAGACCTTCTGTCCACGTTCACGCCAAGTTTCGTCCGCTGTAGGTCAAGTATTTTGGAGATATTACAGAAAACAACAGGAATTGTAAGTAGCGCCACCTACGGGAGCACCGTGGTGAAAGTTGTTGCGCTTGCTTATCTTACACAGTGAAATAAGTTTTGTAAGTTTGGTGAAGTTATGTGAAACTTTCTAGGAGCTGCAGCGTTACAAACATTACAATCTCATTCTGTCTTATTTGCATAATGTGTTACGCTAAACTGTTATGGAACTTTTTGCAAAACGGATATTACCAATGGATTTGTGGTAGCCCAAATAGGATATGTGTAAAAAACTCTAAAGATTCGTCGAAGTATGTGACACGGGGAGTCAAAAAAGTGTTTTGTGAAAAATCTTAAATTGCGAAAAAGTCTTACACAATACAGATCGCTAATGAATATAAGATATATATTTACTATCCAATGAATACTAAAGGAGTAAAAGCTTCTGCTTAAGACTAATGCACTTGGAGAATAAGGTCTATACACTTTAGTTTTAAAAACTGACCACCTGGTGGCGCAATAGAGCCAAAATTGATTGAGCATTTAAAAATTGGATTAAAGTATCTACCTCCAAAGTTTCATACCTGTTTGTCTAACACTTTTTCAAGATATAGGGATTTTAAATTTGTCCCATGCATTTTTGATGGGAGAAAATATATTTTAAAAAAATTCATATAAAATCAACTGAAAAACCAAATGGTACGAAATTTTCGGCCAAACATCTCTATGGACAGCTTAACAAACTACAAGTGGTTGCATGTTCAAATCTGCAATTATTTTGAAGATAAAAGGAACCATCCAAAGTTAGCTTTATCCTTCTTAAGTCACCACCAGGTGGCGCAGCAGAGCCTTTTTTCTAGTATGTTATACAAGTCCCTCCTGCAACCTATGCGTTCATTTTTATGTAGCTAGGTTGAGTAGTTTTTGAGATAGAGGCTTAAACACAATTGCCTAAATTATAGCGCCACCTATTGGAATATTTTCATAAAACTTTTCATACTTCTTTATCACTGTAGGATGAAGTTATATTTCAAAATTTGTAAAGTTCTGACAATCTATACAGGATTTACAGCATGTTGAAATCTAGGACCACACCCACCTCATTAGCATTACGATTATTTCGAAACGGTAAGGAATATCGCAAAGTGAGTGATACCATTGGATTCGGGGTTGTCCAAATAGTCTATGAACCAAATTTCGTAACATTTGGTTAAACTATGTTGAATAGGGAGCCAAAAACGTGTTTTACAAAAATCGAAAATTACAAAAAATCTAAGTAGACGGAAGTGGGCGGTCCTTGAGGCAAAAAACTTTTTCTAGCATCTAAAGAACACATGAGAACAGAAAGAAAAAATTTTTCGTTACACGGCGTACGAATGCTAGCCCAAAACGCGTTTTGTACTACCACTGACCACCTGGTGGCGCAATTGAGCCAAAATTCTTCTAACATGTAGAGAATCTCATGAACTTATATGTCAGTAAGTCTCGTAAATATCTTTAAAACTTTTTGAACTATAAGCTTTCAAAGTGCTCCCATCCATGACTTTCCATTCAAAAAAAACCTCATAAAAATATTAATATAAATCATTCATAATTCTGAAACATACCAAAAGTAATAGCACTGTTTTACCAATTGAGCTTTACAAACTACCATTGAAAGCACTTTGATATCTTTAAAACTGTAGGAGTAGAAGCGGTCTAAAAAAAGGGACGGAATAAAATATAATAATATAAGAATAATAATAATAATAATAATAATAATAATAATAAAAAAATAAAGAATTAGGATAACATACTCTGATTGCTTTCAGCAATCAGACAATATAAGAAAAAGAATAATAAAATATAATAAAGAAGGTGGATAACATACTCTGATTGCTTTCAGCAATCAGACAATAAACTATAATAAAGTTGTACAACAACATACTCTGATTGCTTTCAGCAATCAGACAATAAAGTTGTACAACAACATACTCTGATTGCTTTCAGCAATCAGACAATAATGAAGCAGGTGGGAAAGCTTTTAAAATAGATCATAGAGATCTGATATTTGGACCATGACATGAAGGGGTCTGGAGGGCCCAAACGCGTGACAAAAGGTTTGTTGGACAGAAGATGAAATAATTCGTTTGTTTTTTTTTTATCTAAGTGAAAACCAAAAATTTACAAAAGACAGTTAAAAAGTTAAAATACAGACTGACAAAAATGTTGCCTGACCCTGAGGAGGCAGAAAAGATGAGAGGCATGACCCCTTCAAAATGGAGCAAACATGGGGGTGTCCCACAGACTTTACTGACTACCCTGACGAGGGTTTTTTTGCAGAGCTCCTCATATTAGAGACTCTCATTGAAACTGACAGGTTAGGGTTATGAGCTGCAGGGCAACCTGGTGCTGGATGTTCTGGATTGGGACGGGGGTGCGGACATGGTGAAATCTGTTGCTGCCCCAACAGGTCCTTGAAGGTCAGATCCTTTTATCCCATAAATGTTTAGACGCCTCAAATTCACAAAATAAGTGGACGGGAACTAGAATTATCTGCTAAATTCAAATTTAACTTGAAAAATGTAAAACAACAAAGGGTTTGGGACACAAACAAGATGAAAGAGACGGGGGCAAAACAGAGGTCACCCAACTAAAATCTCCTCTAAGAAAACAAACCCATTTCTTTGAAGCCATTTGCCTGCAATAAATAAATGACGTTGAGAGAACGTTACCTTCGGCTCTAACAGAATTATTATTTTTTTTATTTTAAAAGGCATGCGAGGAAGTAAAATTATAATTTGTTTTTGTCCAGTGCAACAAAAAAAAATACGCTTTTGATTTAATTTAAGAAAAATGTTGCCTTCAGGGCATCAACTTCCTGTCAGGACTCAACTTGAAAGCACATTGTTGGTGCCAGAAGAAGGTGCTGGCTGAAAGCCGTTTCAAACATGAAAGCAACTGGACAATCCTTTAACACCCCACCCCCCTCCCACCTCGGTCTGTGTTGAAACCCTCAGCATTTCTACAAAGCTCTACACACTCACCCTTATTTTTGGTACAAATTACACAGCTGTCAGCTGAACCTCCCACCTTGGCAGATACCACCAAGTGAGCTTCTGAACTCCAAACACCAACAAAAAAACCACGCAATTAACAGCCTGCAACTCAAGCCATTCATGTAGAGCAGTGTGAAACAGCTTGATACCGTTCTTCAGAGGTGTGAGAGTTGCTTTTAAACAAGAAAATAAGAACATATTTTTCTCTGAGCTAATGTTTGATTTATGCTGCATATGAATGTCTACCTCTTTGAATTATGGCGCTTTTATAAAAGAATTTTTATGCTGTGATTTTGACCACCTTTTACTGTTATAAAAGTGAAAAATAAACAATGAAGGATTTCATGTTCTAAATTTTTGAAGAATTTTGAACATATTTTCCTTGGAAATCTTAATAAAGAGCCTCATCTATGTATAACCTACGTTAACACAACCAAGCTACACAAGTTTCAGGCTCTATGTACAAGAACGCATTGATAGTTAAAGTAGGTTAGACCTTGACAATCTTGTACTCTGATTTCATAGTGACTTATGGATGATATTCTATAACACCAAGTCTTTCATATGTTGTAATAATTGTGAAAGAGAAACCCGAAGCAAGATTTTCAAGATTTGGAAAACTTTTACCATAAAGTCTCTTTCAAATATAGGTGGTGGAAATTCGCAAGAAAAAGTACGAAAAGAAGGCCGTCCCCGCTAGTCCAGTGTGAACACTGTGCTAAAAGTGTGTTCAAGAACCTGTATTTAGACCATTTGTATGAACTGGACAAAGCAGGTGTTGCCGTCCCCCGCATTAAATGCTTTACCTCTACCCCTCACGAAATCAGATCAGTGCCTTTGTCGACACTTCCTGATGCGTCTACCGCCATTTTGTAAACAATTGCAAACTATCTAAAGCGTGTAGTCCGAGTCTGTCTGAGTCATGTTTTTAGAGGAACTACTGTCCCCACTGAAAGTGGATTAGGAGAAACTACCAATCAAACGTTGGAGGTGGGGCCAGTGGGCACCAGAGGGACCCCTCTCCTGAGTACCAACCATCTTCAGCACCTTCCTCACTACAACTCCCATCAGCCACCACTTCAGTCTTCACCATGCACAGCTGATTTTCATCATTCTCATCAGAACCACCAGCATTTATACCCACTCCGGCCTCAAGTTCAGTGTGAAGTCTTTATAGTGTTTATCTGTCAGTCTGAGCAGGTGTCTCTGTGTTTTTGACCCACACCTGTTTATTTGTTCCTCTGCCTCACCTCTTTTGACCATTACCTGCCTTTTGATTCTGTCTATGTCTTGCGGTTGCTCTGTTCCATTGTTTAGCGTATTATTGAACGTGTGTTAAATGGCTGGTGAAGCTTTGACTCTATAGTTAAGAAGAGTTCAGATGTTGAGAAAAAAATTATGCTGGATAAATGTTAACCATCTGTAGTAACACGTTTTTATGCTTATGTGAATGTAAAATGAATGATTTTTCAAGTTAAAAAACTTTTGAATTTCAGATTCTTTAATTGTATAATAAAATTTTACAACTTAAATGTCCGATTTTGTCAGATTTACTTTTTTGCCAAAAGTCTTGCAATTATTTTACTTTTATACCTAGTAAAGTTGATATAAAGGATTTAAATGACAGAGCAACATATTTTTTTTTTTTTTTTTTTAAGGAAGAAAAGGCAGAATTTTGAAAGAAAAATGTACTATCCCAAAGGATAACTAAATAATACAAACATTGAATTTAATAAAGAAATAAAGATTTTTTTTTTTTTATTTGTCCATATTTCTGTTGAACACAATCCTAGGTAGGAATATTTTAAATGCACAAATATATTTGTGTCAAATATACTGTCTTTTTAAGGGCTAGAATTGTAATGTTCTGTTGCCGTATCACAATGCACTCAAAGTTGCTGTTATTTTTCCTGTATACAATCTGTAAAGTTCCAGAAGTTTCTAGTTGAGTATTTTTGTGGAATAAAGCTGGACTACAAGCCCCTCAGGAGTCTGTTGTTAAGATCCACAGGTCTTTCACCAGGACAGGAACTTTCCAATCACCAGCATCATCATACAAAGTCAAATGCGGTGGGTTCTGTATCTCAGTGTTGAGTAACAACACGACTGTTAAAAACCAATTCAATTATATGCAACACGAGAATGTATTCAGTTTCTATTAAACATTTTCAATCCTTCGTTGACATCTACAACTGTTCTGCTAATAAATAGTTTCTTATGACTGTTACTTTATTCTTAGACTGTATTTTTATTTTATATCTCTGTCTCTCTGTTGTTCAGAATGGAGCCTGAGATTGACCCAAGGCCCTTGGGAGCTGATTTTTTGGTTACCGCCCTGAGCATCAAGAAATAAAATTAAAATCTGACATAATGAAATGTGAAATTTTATCTAGCTGCTACCTACTGTACCATAGGGATCTTTGTTGTTGTTCCTAAAAGTGTTTGAGAGTTTCACATTTCATACACACATAAATCAAAAACCTGCTGATTCATCCTTCACTCTTTATTTTAATCTTTTTTTTAACTCTCTTCTGTGCTCACAGATATTTCTTTCCAATTCTCAGAAACTCACACCTCTTGAAGACCACATGACATTAATCTTTTTTTGTCTTCCCTCAGGAAGTATTTAAATGTGAAAACCTAATTCTGAGCAAATCTATGTTTTATAACCAAGTTGTTTCTGTGACATTTTTTCAACCAATCTGCGACATCACTTATTCTTTTTAGATTGAGCTTTGATCCTTAGATCTCTTCACATGTTGGGTGTGAAAATTTGTATTTTTCCATCATTCATTGAATTTACTTTGATGAGGTAAAGTATTTTAAAATGAGGCCACAAAAATAATTTGCTTCTGATCAAGATTTCATGATGCGATCTCAACCGAAACAAAACTTTATTTCATGTTTTTCCTTGAAATAATCTAGAATGCTGTGTCAGGTTCAAACAGGCTAAGGTCTTTGATTTCTGTTGTTTTATTGATATTTTTAAGTAATGGTCACCATGGTTAAAGTATAACAACGTCTCCTTGTGCAGTTGGGAGTTGTAAGTGCTCTCGTCATGAACTTATCACCCATTGATACCCATTGATGCACCAAAGCACTTGAAAGCAAAAACACGTCTTTTACTTTCATATCTTCTGAAAAACAGTTCAGGCATTAAGGGGTTAAAGTTATTGTCCACTGGGACGGTGATGTTCACACAGCTGCACAACATCTGGATCAAACCACACCTGAGCGGTTTAATTAAATGGATTTAGAAGGACAGAAGGTTCAACACTAAATCGCAGAGCAGTTTCTCACAGTAAAACATGGTGGGAGCACACTACTGTAGGAGTGTTGTTTGAAATGCATAGAGTAATAAAATTGACTTTTGTCGGCAGCTCCTTTAATAAGTAGCTGTAAGAGCATACATTCAGCACTTCCTTTCAAAATAAAATAAGGGGTGGTCACATTTCAGTTTATTGAGGACTGATGAGGCAAAATTTCTTTGTGATTTTGGTCTATATAAATAAGATTGAATTAAATTAAATTAATATTATACAAGGAAGAGAGGAATGACAGTTATAAAATAAAACACTTATGAAGAAGTAAGGAGAAGGAGGAGAATAAATATGTATATACTGTATATGTTTTTGTTAATACAACACTTTAGTACAATGTCTTCATATGATTAGAGGAATTATAACTTTTATTTATTCCTAACCTGATTAATTATTTATTTGTGGCTGTTTTCGTTGAAAGGTTTGTGGATTTATTTTAGTTCTTGAGTGCATGCAAGTAATCTTATCTGAAGAATTGTGGGGAAAAAAATCAATTGTGTGGGTTACCTGTATGTATTGCTATAAGCCTCCTCGAGCTTCCTTCATTATTTGTGAATTGTTTGGGTTAGAACAAAAAACTTTCTTTTTTTTTTCCAAACGTGAAAGTAAGATGACCCTTTTAAAAGGAGGTAGTGTGCTTCAGGATATGTGGCAGCCGTGGAGCACTCAGGTGTGTTTGCAGGTGGCTCCGATTTAAATGACCCATCTGAGAGAAGGTGGGACGATTAAAACTATATCTTTAAATGGGAGAATTGCAGGGCACCATTTTCCAGGTGTTGCAGTCGCTTGGTATAAACCTTAATCTTTGAATATGTGATCTTAGCTGGAAGGACAAAATGTTTCTACTTTCTGAGTGTGCATGAAAACTGGACAGAGTGAGTGTGATGTCACCCATAGAAAAAGGCTCATTTACAGGTCCAATCAAATTAAGGGTGCATTCAGGCTGGAAAAAACGTTTGGTTTGCTTAATTAGCTTTGGATCGAGTTCTGAATCTGGATTCAGAGTTATCTCAAGTGAACGTTGGACTTGAGTCCACCTACTTTTATTGAGGAATCTGATTTGTCAGTTTATAACTTAAATAATTTGCATAAAGAAAAAAAACTATGAAAAAAAATCAAACATCAGAGCAAGAATGGTTATTCTTATTATTATGATGATCGAGTAGCAGCTGTTTATTTCTCAATAAAAGTCTATGGGATTTTGGCTTCTTGGAGCCAGCATGTTCTTCCTGTTTAGAATGCCAGGGGGGGAGGGGTCACTCAGTCCAGTTCTCAAATGCAACCAATGAGGAATTTTTGTAGTGATTTATGTAACATTTTTAGTTTTTCCAAATCATTTTCCATTTGTTTTAAACTCTGAACAAGAGAGCCAATTATGAAACAACGCATTGGTCTGATTCATGGTAAACCTAAACCCGGCTGTGAGGAGAGAAAGAGCTAGAGGTTTTTGTGCAATGTAGTAAAATACTTTGGCTGTAGCTGCATAGGAAGTTTTTCCCACTAATCCCCTGAGTCGGAGTCTTTTCTAGAGGGAAAATAAATATCTGTGTCTGAGGCTGATCACACAGCGCTGCATCCCAGCGTGATCAAACCCCCTCCGACCAGCTTTTTCATTGTCGGAGACAAGAGCCTCCTTTGGGAGGAGAAGGGGAGGGGGGGTGGGGTATAGCTGGTGGTGGCGGCGCAAGGAGGGCACAAGCGGGAAAAGGAGGGAAGAAAGTTGGAAGCTGGGCTAATCCCGCACTGTCATTATCCTCACTTCTTAGACACAGTCCAGCAGCATGCTGGTAATGAATGCCATTTCCACGGATTTACACCTGGCAGAGGCGCCTTTTCTGCTATGATTACAGATGCAGAGCCTCCTCGGACACTTAGTGTGAGCTGGAAGGTGTAAACACTAGTTCTGTGTCGCCCTGCACATCTGCAAACCTGCAGAAAATGCATCATCTATAACTCATAACGATGTTTACAGTCGGAGCAGCTCCACTCTGCGAAAACAGGAGCACGCAAGGACGCTTGTTTCCCAGTCTGTTTGTCTAATTGATTATGATTTTCCTCAGGAGATTGAACATTAATGGAGATATTGTGTTATCTGATAAATAAAGCAAACATCTGCGGTGACACTCTGGCAAACAGGCTGTTTTCTGCCT
Source organism: Oryzias javanicus (assembly GCA_003999625.1). NCBI lineage: Eukaryota > Metazoa > Chordata > Actinopteri > Beloniformes > Adrianichthyidae > Oryzias > Oryzias javanicus. Next base: position 23,862,394 of record CM012446.1, on the reverse strand, counting down.
CCTCTGTTCTCTCCCGAAAGCTTCAAAGCTGTCCTTCACGTTAAGTTTAAAAACGCTGACAGGTGGAGGGACAGAGAAAAGCTCCCGTAATCTTTTTTAATACTTGTCAAACATGAAACAAACCTCTATTTAAAATAAATTATTTAAGCTGACTGACCCAAAAAAGTCTCTCCGCCGACAGTGCGCTGAACAGAAACAGCGGCGTGCCCTGCAGCCGCCTGCATTTGTTCTCACACAGGCCCAAACGCGCTATTACCAAACTCTCCTGTTTCCCATGTACCTTTGCTGATATTCCAGTAATTAATACCAGCCAACAAGCCCAGGCTTGCGGTGGAGATCCGTTCTCATCTGTCCTCCTCTTCCAAAAGCTGTGGAGTTGTTGTGATGCACAATCCCTGACGTCACTCATTTCTTCCTCTGTCTTTGACACTTTTTAAAGTTAAGACCAGATCACGTTTGGATGCTTTTTTGGAAAATGATGCAATTATGCAAATTTCTTAACCACATAGTCCTCTGAAATCTGTCTTCCTCCTCATCTCCATCCAAGCGGGTCTGTTTTCAATCAGTAACGGAGCTCCCTGCAGATCCTTCCCATGTAGCCCCCCTGTGAGCACATGAATCATTAGGATGTCCCGGGACAAGTTTCCAGGAGACTGCACTCACAGAGTACACCAGGAATTGATGTTTAATGCAGAAGGTTGCCAAAGTAAGTTTAAATCACTGCACACCACAAACGGTTGTGACTTCTCATGTACTTTGATTCCACTCACAGAACGCGTGTCAAAGCTAAATGTTTGTAAAGGTCACATGACTGGCAGCTGTGGAGAAAACCAGGATCCGTCAAAAACAAACCACCACATTACTTCCCAATGTTGACACAAAGTAATTGGTACAAATTTCTGCAATTCCTCAAATGACCACTAGAGACTGGCGTCAAAAGTGAGCAACTTCCTATAGATTTCCGTGTCAAAATGTGAACTTTCACACCAAAGATAAACTCATTTACTGTCTGGTTTCAACAGAATTTTTATTTTTTGTTTGTGAAAACAGAGAAGGAAAATTCAATTTTAAAATCAGATTTTGTCAGAGTTAGATGAGTCATTTTTCAATTGGTTATGGTTTTGGAACTGAAAGTGATCACATACGATGGCCCTGGAGGTCAAATCACACCAAAAAAACACTCAAAAATAAATAAATAAAGATCACAACAACAAATAAAAAAGTAAAACTAATAATAATAATAAAAAAACATTGTATTTTAGACATCAAAACTACATTTCTGAAACCAAAATGAAATGTTAAACAAAAAAAAAATAAGAAACCTGAAAAGCTTGGTACTTTGTGATGTTGTTTCTTGGATAATGAACTGTGATTTTTGACATTTGAGTTTTTTATAAGGCTTCTTTAACCCTAGAACACTTTCGCTATAAAAAGTTACACCAGAACTTTTGCTGGGAAGAGTTTCTCATAAAAAAATAGATAAAAACATGGCAGCACATGATAAATTAGAGCAGTTTTCTTTGATTTTCAATATGTAACAAAATGGAAAATAAAAACACAAGAAGATCCTAAAAACATACTTGACAATTACTGAAAAATTAAGAATTTGAGAAAAAGATACATTTGTCAAAAAACCAAAATGGTCCTGGAGAGTTGGTCTTCGGTCCACCTATTCCTGGGACATATGAGACTTTACCAGGGAACCCATTACATTTAGAAAAGGAAAAGAAAGCACCATGATGTTCTCTTCACAATAAATAAACCTTATTCCTGAACGTATGTGTCCATTCTTCTATTCATTATAAAAATGAGATATCCACAGACAGAGCTGGTAGCTCCTCCCACACGCACCACAGCGTGAGATACACATTATCTGACAGGCGCGAACAGGAATTTGCCGTGCAGCGAAACAGGGGCAGGGCACGCGAATTTGTCGCCTCGAATCGCGTTCGGTGTGAAAGTACCTTAACAGCAGAGCAAGCATGCATAGAGATGTAGTTAATGCGAGCATTTTTTTTTTTTTTTTTATAGTTTGACTTAAAGAGAAGACTAAGCTTCTGTCACACAGCCAGAAATCCCACTGTCGTAATATTAAAATTAAATTTCCTGAAAAAAAAAAAAATATAGAACCTATGATGGTTTAAAAACAAAAATATAGAATCATTGAAAAACTAAAGTCACAAAACAGTTTGCAAGATTTTTTATTTTTTTTTTTACTCATTATTTTGGTTCATTTTCAAGCATTTTTTAGAATATAAAGCATGAACCTTGAGCAGTTCATGGGTTGCTCACAAGAGTTACATTTTCTTCTGAAATGTTTGCAATTACAAAATGAAAATCTTAGTTTTTTTTTTCTTGAAAATTGTCAAGATTCATAACGAACATAAGTTTTTCATTAAATGCGGTTGAATGAGCTTGACTCCCAGTGATTGTGCAGAGAATGCTGCAGATCTGCACATCCAAGGATCCTTCCACCTTCCTTCCTGTGCCCCAAAGCCAAAAGAGGGATTATTCTACGGCAGGGGTGGGCAATTGTTTTGACTCGTGGCACAAAGGGTTCTAAAAATTTGCATAGGGCCGGACAAGGAGCAGATAGAAGGAGAGATTGGATAATCAACCTCATAAACTAAAACAATAAATATGGAATCTAGAGAAAAAACCATGCTTTAATTTGGATTTTAAATTCACATATTAATTTAAAAACAGAAAAATTTGGGAGTTTTAATTTCCAAAATTTTTTAGATTTTCTCTTTTGGGTGATCCAATGGGTTGATGTTCTTCTGAGGAAAATGTGAACTCAAAGAAATGCTGCATTTATGTGGTGTAGGAATAATCCGAAAATCATACCATCTGACTCAAGAAGGAACACACAGAACGTCAGAGAAACAACACCATTCATGGGAAGAAACCAGAAATACAATGAAAATAAAAAACAATAATTAGGATTTTTGATTCAATGATTTTAAATATTGGAGGGCCACATTAAGTAGCTTAAGGGGCCGCATGTGGCCCCCGGGCCGTAGTTTGCCCACCCCTGTTCTACGGGATTATTAACAGAATCGGACATCTCTGTTAATCCCATGAATGCTGTATGTGAGCACATTCCAGGGGATCCCTGCAGGGATGTCTGCATCTAAGCGTTTTTTGGGGGACGTTCCAGACAAAAACACAACATGACATGAAGACAGAAAGTACGGTGGCCAACATGGCTCACTTAAATGCAGCAACAACAAAAGCAGAAACACAACAAAAAATTTCAAAGCACGAGGAGAAAAGCCACAACACAACTCAAACGAATCACAACAAAAATTAATAATGGACTTTTTTTTCTTACATTTTATTCAGTTTAGAGCTGTTGGCTTTTTGAGTATGGGGTTTGCTGCTTTTTGACTTGCTGGCTTTTCCAATTACATCAGGGTTTCCCAACCTTCGGGTGGCAAACCGATACCAGACATGGACCACACCAGTACCCTAACCTGGTAGCAGACGTATACCGGTACCAAACGTGGACCAAAACCGGGTTAAGATTAGATCTAACCATTTAACACCTGTGGCGTCACCCATGACACATAAACACAAAATCTTTCACATAATATAACTTTTCAACTGTTAACCCTTGTGCCCTCTTATGGGGTCTCGATGACCCCACCCTTACAGTGGCAAAGCTTCAATGACAAAGGTGGACAAGACTTTATGTCTGTCATTGGACACAGTGAAGATCGACAACTATTGACAAAAAATGTTCAGCGCACTGTCTTGTGGGGTCCAGATGACCCCAGTTTTATGTAAACAAGCCTAGGAGAGTGGAAAGATTTAACACAACCAACGTAATTCCAATAGATTCTGAAGGAGAAAAGCGTCTTATCGGGAACATAAACACTGGAGCTCTGGTGTAAAACGGTAGAGGTGGATTCACTCCAGACGCAATCTTAGCGGCAGATCAAGTTTTATTTGTTAAGTCAATGTACCGATGGGAACAGTCTCCAGCCAATGGAGGTGGAGTGATCCAGCTGCCAGCCAGCTGGTTGGTAGAGAGCCCCGCTGCTCAGGGTCCAGCTGAGCCAGCATAGGCCGCCGCCCAGGCTGCTGGTCCTTGGGCAGCGGAGTTTGCTACGCGCTACCAAATAAACAGAGAGCTGCTGGCAGCGATTGCAGGGGTGGCAATAGCAACAGAGCAGCGGCAGCGGCGGTAATCACGGAGGCGGTGATCACGGCGGCGGTGATTGCGGCGGCGGTGATCGCAGCAGCCGCAGTATTTCAGCTCCGGTCCATGTGATTTTTTATTCAAGCTATTGAAGCACCAATAGCTTGAAATTGAAAGAAATTTGAGAAAAAAGTTTGTTGTTCATTTCCATTGTGAATCACTTCCGTTGTGTTGTGGCTTTTGTGGCTGTGCTTCAGCTTTTGTTCTTGTGTTGTGTCTTTTGCATTTATGTGAGCTGTGTCGGTCACCAAAGAAATCAGGAGGAGTGTTTTAGATGTTAGTTAGTTAAGTTAATAAATAATTTATTTTTATTTATTTATTAAATAGTTTATTAAAAATGTATTTTATTTATATATTAAGTATTCATTATGATAATTAAGTTCTATCCAAAAGTCTTGGATTTGGTTTCCCTCCTAAATTTTTTCATTCTCTCTAATTTTAAGGGGAAAAAGCAGCTTTGCATTTTAAAAAGTGGCTCAAACGATAACAAAATACGTTTTTATATTTTGCAACCAATACTGACACAAACGAATTTACTGAAGTTTTATGTCTGATCCAGTGGTTGTGACCTTGCACTTTAGTGGAAGTTAAAACGTATTATGAGGAAGAGGCCAAATTGACCGTGAATACAAAAAAAATATCTAATGTATTGTATTTAGATGAAGGAACACCTTCAATTGTTAGCTCTTTAAACAGCTCAGAGCATAAAAGTTAGCTTCCTTTTTGAAAATGTCTTTTTTTTTCTTCATTCTACAGCTGAAAGAGTCGTATATGAGAGAGTGTCCTTGGTCACGGGCTGATATTCCAGACACGCAGGCTGGTGCAACTTGGTAATGCGTTTTATGGATTGTTGCAGGGCTCTGCATTAACTTGGGTGATAACTTATTTGAGTGTGTGAAGTGTGAAGAGCTTTGCAGTGGTATAACCCTGCAGATTTTAAAGCAAGCATCAGCTTACTGTCTGGATTCTGCATATCCAACCAACACAGCAGTTTTTGTTCCCTTCGTTCCCCTCGGTGCTTAAGCTCGTGGTTAATGTAGTTCGCTGGTTCCTCTTTTTTTACTGCCGATGTTTAAGTTTCCGAGCCCTCTTTTAGTTAAATAAATGAGGATTTTCTATTAGATTGTTCTGGGCTATTAGACCAAGTTCCTCCATCAAAAACAATATGGATAAAAGTGTTGAATACTCTTCCTCAAATTCTGCTGTTGCTTCCACAAAGATGATGTCACTTTGCTGTGATGCTATTTTTTTTCTGATATGAATCTCCATCGTTTGTCATTTCAGGGTTTCACACTAAAACTGACGATCTAGCGCTGGATGTAACTGAGGACGGAGACGATCAGCACCACCAAATCCACCCATTCCATCTTACGATTGTTACAATCATTTCTTTTAGTCCTAAAAGTGTTTTTGGCTTTGCCAAGAAAATCCAACTTTTAGAAGGAGTTTGTTCTTGAATGCTACAAATTGTTTTTCAAAGTAGTGCTGCAGCTGCCGTCAGGTCAAGTGTTAACAGTCTAAGAGGGAAGAATGCTGGGATTGAAAGCGTGCGATCTGACTGGTCCAGATTGGGTTCAGCTCCGGCTCTTTCGCTCCGCTTGACGTGTGAAGCAGATCTTTTCCAGCTGTCTAATGCTGTGGTGACTGCCAGTCCACTTTGCACAGACTTTTTAAGCTGGCAAAACTTTAAAAACAAAAGCCAGAACCAATGGTCTTATTTGTGTCAGTGCCAAACCCAGCATAACCAAATACTGCCGTTCTTCTAATAACGATTAGATGCTGGTTTTACAAAAAGTGATTCTCATCAATTTCTTAACCTTTTATGCCGCTATCTGAATTGTACCTTTTAATCCAGGACTAATTAAACATCACCCCTATGGATCCACTCCAATCCAATCCCTCTGATGCATCCACTAACGATTAGATCCATGTATATCTTTGTTTTCCTCGTCAGAGCTGGAATCAGACTAAAAACTGTACAACTGGATAGATCTGAAATGGCTCACCATTTTGCTGTACTGGGATGTAAGAGTTCTGTAGTTTATTTTGTTTTTTTATATTGAGTCTTCTATTCCATGATGAGGAAGACACTGACCAAGAAACTCAGCGGAATTTTAGTTCTGTGAAAAAGTAATTGGATCAGACTCACACAAGAACTCCTGGTCTTGTGGCATACAAAGACAAAGGCTTATAAAATAAGGTTCACTTTTGTATGTTGCTTTATTTGGCTTTCAAGATCCCCCAAAATCCTTAGCACCTTATATGGTCTCCTTCACCAAACCTAAATCCTGAGTGGTCAGTGTCCATGGTCCTGCTCCTGCCATCAAGGTAATGTATGCTTTTGTCTGTCAGTGGAAAAGCAATGTTTATGTCCTTTGAAGCATCATCCTAACTGGTTTCAACTGGTCTGCAGCTCCTAGTGGGGTTAATGTAACAATGCTTTCATCAATGTGTTAATAACAAATTATAAAAGTTAATCATACCATAAAAGTATTCAAAAAGCTTCATGTAACCTATTATAAAAATATAAAATGCCTTGATTTTCTATAAAAACTTGTTATTTCCTCATTTTGAGCTCTCACAAGTTTAAGTTTATTTATTAAATTATTCTAGTTTCTGTCACCAAGCTTGGCCTCCTGCATTTTGGACCCTACACCACCAGTTCCTAAAGGAGACTGTAAACAGAGAGCTCTCAGTTATGGGTGACAGGAGCAGGGATGAGGTTGATTCCGCCCACAACTGTGAATTTCTAATGAACTCCTGCGAAATCTGTAGAAACTATGTCCTGAAGAACAACATCTTTTTTTTTTTTTTTTTCTATTTCATAATCATAATTAGAAAATAATTGGGAACACGTTACAATCGATTAAAAGATAATCGGAGAAGAATTCTGCCATCATTGAGCCTGAGAAACTCATCCCATCAACCTTTATTTGGAATAAATGACAGTATTTCATTAGATAAACATAATCAGATGAAAGCAGGTGACACACGTCTGTGTGGGATAGCCTTTGATTCACAACTTCTCTGACTAAACCCTGTAAAGTGCACGCTTGAATGCAACAGCCAATTAGTGAGGATTGCTTTTGTCGTGTGGCATTTTTTTTTTTGTTTTGTTTTATAAACAAAGAAAAAGGTTAATTTCCTCCTTCAGAATGGGAATATTCATTTCCAGAACCCAAACATTAGCATGCAAGGCCTCAGGGTTCAACCATACATGCTGTGCCGGAAACTGAGAGGCAGGAAAAGGTTTAAAAAAAAAAAAATCTGACGTGCAAAACTGTTTTATGTTACTCTTCCAGAGCCTGCAGGAGTGCTAAAGCGTTCGCTGTACAACAAAGGCTAATCATTTCCTACAAAGGAATGTGTCACGCCTAAATTCCTGTATGCAAAGCTTTGTGTCTGTGTTTTCTTGTGCTCTACGGTCAGATATGCTGTCTACCTGTGACGACGGCTCTGGTGTGTTTAGGGGGAACTTTCTTTCCCCTCATCTGTCAGAATACTCCAGGCTTACCAGACCTCTTTTGAAAATCTTTGTCTGCAGTCCATATGACTGCTGCAATAATGCACTCTTTTTGGCAGAAGAAAAAACACATTTTGAGATTTTCTTAACTTTAAAGGGGACTTGAGTCATATAACACACCCCTGCAGCCAGACAAAACATGTTCACAGTACTGACTCTGATGAAGAAAAGGATAATATGGATCGATTTTCAACTGTAAATGAAATTGTAAGAACCGTCTGACAAACAGGAGGAGTCGGTGACACATAAAACACACTTTTCTTTCTATTCTTCAGTCGTTTGAATCAGAGGTCTGTCTGAATTCTGATCTGGATAAGAAACTGGGGTTGAATCGCATCCAGAAGTTTTTATTTTACACTAAACTTTAAAAAAGAGGTGTAAGAAATACAGCCAGTGGCATCCTAGACACACCTGATCTGAGAACCAAAGCAGAGCTCTGGTCAATTTTTGTCTTGGAGGCCACCAAAGTCAGGTGTGATCAATAGGTGCTGCAAGTTCCTGTGACCGCGGGCTCTCATGGCAAGCGTTACAGCTCAGGTGCAACGCAGGAGTAGTCTAGCTACAACAGATGACTCCCGTTGGCTAGGGGAAGCCTGCAGCCACAGGCTCTGCTGCCGACCTCGCAAAACTCAGAACTCACGAAGGTTCATGTAATAACTCGCCATTTATTACAGTTTAGGCAGTTAATAGCCCAGACTTCACAAAAAGTGCTGCGACTCAGCTCCAGCGTCCGGTGAAATTTGGACCCAACGAAACAGACTTGAAGCACCGGAGAGGCCGGATCACACTTTTAAAGTTACGCAACAACTCTGGCAGTCACTTCGGAGCAGTGACGCTTTCCGTGGGAACCTGGGGGTTATGACAAGAAGAACATCCATTGTACCAAATCACTTGTGCCAATGGAAGAGTGATTCAGCATGGTGTTCCTTGTGGGGAAGAGTTGAGAAGATAAACATCAGCTACAACACCAACGTAGCTGAAAAAAGGTCAAATATGCCCTAAAAATGTAAATATTTCATGGACTACCTTGTCCCAATAAATGGTTGTATCTGAAAATGTAACTTCTCCATCCACTCTTAACTCGTTCTTGTTGCATTTTTCTGAAAATGGAAGACAGATGAAGAAAATGAAGCTCAAAAATTTTACTCCTGAGTATTTCTTTGTTCAAATAATTGTGAATCAGGAGCAGAGGAAAAACATCATGCTGGGAAAAGATTGTAAGTATGACATAGATGCTACACCACAAGCTCCCTGCTCCCAAATAGATCCATGTACGCCTTTTTGTTCCTCATCTGAGCTGGAATCTGGATCAAAACTGTAAAACTGGTTAGCTCTAACATTGCTCTCCATTTTTGTTGCACCGCTAATGTTAGATTGGGTTTTGTAAGAGACTGTAAACTAGCAGGAGAGAGTGTAAACAGATGGGGGATGGGAAGTGGGGGGGGTTGCTACTCAGGTCCGACTCACAAGTCAGGGGGATTTTTTTTAGTAATTACTTCTGTTTGCTGAAACTTGTTTTTTTTTTTTTTTTTTTGGCTAAAAACGTTCTAATTAGAATTTTAAAACACTGGGAACACTTTTAAAATAAATCAAAAGAAGATCAGAGTGTGACTTTACAACCCAACAAAAGTGTTTACACACGTTTGTCATCCGTGTGTTACTCAGGCATTTCTGCTCTTCTAACAATGATGATTCAATATTTCAATCCATTTTTTTTCAAAGCGTCTGTGTCAGACCAAAGTGAAGAACATAACAATGTTCTTTTAGTTCGATTTGTTTACTCTAAACAGGATTTTCTATTGTTAGTCAGTTTGCTTTTCAGCAAAAACTATCATTAAAAATGACTGTTATTCATTTCTTCAACACTATCAAACTAGGAACTGATGAGTTTTGAAATTTGATATCTGAATCATCCTAGTTTAACCTCTTAAAACCCAAATTTGAGCCTCAACTCACGGGTTAAAGGCCACGTCCAGACTTCTTCCCTACTCACTAGTGAAATACATTAATAGTGAATTCACAACTTTCTGAATCAACTATTCTAAAATCGAGTGCACTAGGAAGTCCCCAGACGTTTCTGCAAAATATAGACCGAATATAGAAACCACAATGCATTGCGGTCAAACAGTTTTTGCAACAAAAAAAAAGGCGTTCAAATTTAATCTTTAAATAAGTTATACCTATTTCATAATCAGAACATATAAGTAGATAATACATTAATTATATAAATTAGATGCTGTAAAAAATTCATATTAAATAGATTTGTGAAATTGGTGGCGTCATCTCCGCCATTTAGAAAAAGAAAAAGTAAGCATGGTGTCCGAATTGCTTTTAAAATCCAGGGCGCATAATACTCCTGCACTCATTCAGCCGTTACACGTTATTTGGGTATTTTTGTGTAAAATACAGAGACCTCAATCAGAGAAGCCGTAAAACCAAACAGATCGTTTTGATTTTTTGCTTTAAAAATGTCTGTTTCTGGGTTGAGACTTGGAATTTTAACCTCTTAAAATGTGGCGTTCACATGCATGGACATCAGATTTTGGATTATTTTACCACACTAGTTAAGTCCGTGTCTGTGTCAGAATTCCAATCCTAATCCCTGACCACTAAAAAACTTTGCTACTTCAAAATTTGATAAAGGGATTTTATCCCCACCAAAAAATTCAAAAATCTTTGTTTTATAACTATTATCTAAAAATGTTTGTTTGTAATAATCTGTAAAATGATCCATCTTTTCAGTGGATGAGGAGCTTTTGAGTTTGTTTATTAAAGCAAGCGTCTTTGGGGGTTGGTGTTGATGAGTATTTTTCCAGACTTTTTTAAGCCCAAAATGGTGATCTGGCGACAGGAGTTCTACTGTTTGGCGGCACAAAGGAACATCTCAGTACTTTTCCAGCACGGCTGATATTTGATCCGGCCTGACTGGTGCATGCTGAGCGCGGGGAAACTCACTGAGGTCTGGCTGGGTGCTTATGCTGTTTCATGTAGCATTGTCATGTTAATGTGATCGGACGCTGGAGATCTTCAAAGCAGGATTATTTTGTAACCGCTCTGCTGAATTTACACTTCTGTGAGAGAGGCGAGAATCTGAGGATTACTAAAATACATCCAAAATCAATGCATGTGCATGTGGAGAGGTGGTTGCTTCAGCACTTAAGCTCTGATACAGCAAATCACAGGCGTTTGCAGTCTTTACAAAGGAAGGATGCTTTATGAAGTGGGACTGGCGTTTCGCATCCTCTGCTTGTAGCCCTGGAGTATAAAGTTCACCATGAGTTACTTTAATGGGAGCAATAGCCTTCACCTAAAATGAGCCACGCTGCAGAAAATTTCGCAGACAAGGATAAAATCAGAAACATCCATATTCAGCATCAGCATGGAGGGATGTCCAATTAAAAGTGAAAAAAAAAAAAATACTTTCTTTGCATCCTGATTTCAGCATTTCACAACAACAAAGCTGTCATATTCTGACTCACTCCTAAACTTTCATGGCTGACTGAAGTGTCAAAGGTGACTCAGAGGAACTCTGATCAGAAATGTTGGTGAGAACTTTCATCCACACAAAGAAAAAAAAAAAAAAGTGCTGATGTCTTTCTGGATCAGTGGTGCGCAATCCTCTTTCTCAGATCACCTGGCTCCTCCTGACGCGTCTCTCACGTGCCAGCGCCGTTAATAAATACAAGTCAGCAGGGGGAGTGGTCCCGCAGGCGCTTCCCACAACAGCTGACACTCTAAAAGCGGGAGGAGCGTCCGGAGCGCGCCACACACCGACGGGGCGCGCCGGAGGAAGTTGCGTGCAGGTCGGTTGCAAGTTTTGTAGGCTGCGCGCTCGCAGGAGGACGCGCTGCGCAGACGGAGAGGAGAGGAGAGGAGAGCGCGGAGACATCCACGCGAGCTCCGGACGGCTGGAGCGGAAGGAGGTGAGATCCAGCGCGTGGAAGGATGGAAGACGCGGTTCACTAAGATAGATCAGCAGGAGCAGAGCAAACGCTTTCAAGATTTCCAGGTTTTATCATGTAAAAATGTGTTTTTTCGTCTAGATTTTATCATCATCCGGGCTTTGACGTTTGTAATTGATTATATTTATTTTGAATATGGTTCCAAAATAGTATTTTCTGAAACAAAAATGGGACTAATTCCTTATTTATGATCAATTTGAAGCAATGTTCTGTTGTTATGATGACTCTGAATGGTTGCATCATTTCAATATCCATCCACAATCCTGCTGTTCTTTTCCTGCCACATGTCCTCTCATCACAGCTGTTTTTGTTCTCTTGCAGTTGCTGCTGCTGCTGCTGCTGCTGCTGGCAGAGAAGCACCAGCTTGCCGTGCGTTTCACCCATCTCCTCCGGCAGCTGCTCTTTCAATGTTGGATACAGTTTGGCTGCTCCCGTCAGGCTGAAATCGTCCAGGGTCAGGACCTCCCTCATGGCAGCCGTGCTCCTCGGGCTGCTGCTTTTTGCGTTGCAGTCCCCTCCCGTCCCCTCCAGGCCGCTGGCTGGTGGGGGGACGCCTCCGCCCCCCACGTCCCTGCCGCCTGACAACGGCACCACCAGTCACCCCAATGGGACCCTGCAGCAGCTCCCCCAGATCATAATCATCGGCGTGAGGAAGGGGGGGACTCGGGCGCTGATCGAGATGCTCAGCCTGCACAGCGCGGTGGCGGCGGCTCAGAATGAGGTGCACTTCTTTGACTGGGAGAGCCACTTCCAGAAGGGCCTGCCCTGGTATCTCAGCCAGATGCCTTACTCCTTCCCCGAGCAGCTGACAGTGGAGAAGACGCCGGCGTACTTCACGTCCAGCAAAGTCCCCAAACGGATCCACAGAATGAACCCCGACATCAAGCTGCTGCTCATCCTCAGAGACCCCACCGAGCGCGTGCTCTCCGACTACACGCAGGTCTTCTACAACCGCCTCCAAAAGCACAAGCACTATCAGCCCATCGAGACGCTGCTGGTGAAGGATGGCGAGATCAACCTGGGATACAAAGCTCTGAACCGCAGCTTGTACTACCGTCACATGCAGAACTGGCTGCAGTTCTTCCCCCTGGAGAGCATCCACGTGGTTGACGGGGACGAGCTGATCAGAGACCCCTTACCGGAGATGAAGAAGGTGGAGCGCTTCTTAAAGCTGGAGCCCCAGATAAACACGTCCAATTTTTACTTCAACAAAACAAAGGGATTCTACTGTTTGAGGGACCACGGGCGGGAGCGGTGTTTACACGACTCGAAGGGGAGGGCTCACCCGCACGTGGCTCCTGCGGTGCTGCACAAACTCCACCTGTTCTTCCACGAACCCAACAAGAAGTTCTTTGAGCTGGTGGGGAGAACGTTCAACTGGAAGTGAACTTCCCTGCTGACTCCAGGGGAAGCTCGGTCCGGCTGAAAAATGAAGACGAAGGAGACTTCTCGTTTATTCATGATCTATTTTTGTATCCGTTGGTTAGTTTTTAGGAGCGTGATCGAGCCATCACAGCAGACTTAACGGTTAAAAACGCCCCCTCATCTGTCAACTCGCTAAAACAAAACCGAGATAAAAGGAACACCCTTTAACACCCGAGGCTTCGCCGGTGACACTTAAACACAAAATCTTTAATATACCGTAATTGTTAACACATTTAACGTAATTCCAGTAGATTCAGGAGCCGCTTCTCTGCTTCTGAATCCACTGGAATGACCTTGCTTGCGTTAACAATTAAAAAATGACAGTAAATCAAAACATAAATGCTGGAGCACCGGTGTTAAAGGGTTAAAACTGGAGATATTTACAGTTCCTGCTATCATTTTAGTGTTTTTCCCCGCCAAACTAAACACATTTTTGTCTTTTTTTTTCCCTCTTCTCAAAGAATGTGAACATGTAAGAGTTAGTTCTCTGTAAATATTTTTTAAGCGAAGAATTAATACCTTAATAAAGATGTATTTTATTTTTTAGCATGTCTCTTTGCCCCCTTTTCCGCCCATGTCATTGTTCATTCATTCATTCATCCTCATCCTGAGTCAGGCTGAGGATTTTCCCATGAACAGTCTGCATCCGGGTCCGGAACAGGTTATGAAGCATATTTGATGTGCGCTGTCACATGCACACTTGAGCGCATGTCATTTCTGATCTTTGCAAAGTTGCGCTTCCTGTTGAGCTGCCCGCAGCGGCGTTTATCAGCTGCTGTCTGCCGGAGCTGACGTCTGCCGGCTTCACACGTTTGGACGACGTTCGATTATCATAATTCGTGCGGGATTAAGTCAAATTTGAGCTCAATCTGAAGTTGTTTATGCCCAAGGGTGCAGCGTTCTCACTCAGGTCTCTTGAGAAACGAGGCATTACTCATGTAAATCGTAAAAACATTAGCAGCAGGGGTTCAACGACATTAAGCTCCAAAACCAAAGCTGTGTTTGAACAAAGCGTTCAGAGGAAGGATGTAACCTCAAATGACCTTTACCCAGACCTCAGAACAGTTTTTTCTTTTTTCTTTTGGAGGGGCCGTCATTCAGTTATTTCCTGCTTTGGTCACAGTTTGGCAAGTGTGTGTTAGGTGGAGAGTGATCTCTGCTGATAACACCATCAGGCAGGGAGTTGCGTCACGTGCCGTGAGCACGCGAAGCGCCCGCGCCCCGGAAGTTTCAGGTTTGTTTGGAGGGTTTTGGGTCTGTGGGAGATTCAACCAAGATCCACGGCAGCAGCAGCAGCAATGTCACCGTCACCTTCCTCCGGCTTCAAGAACAACTGATGCAATTTCCAGATACACCCCCCACCCCACCCCCCACAACACAGCCTGGAAAGAGACTAATTTAAGAGCAAGATGGAGAAAAAAGCTAAATGTCGGACTTTGGAAAAAAAACGTTTAGCTGTACACTTTAGGGAATTGTTCCTTCCTCATTGTGATCATTTTTCAACATTATATAACAAATCATCCGCTGAGCTCATACTAATATATGAAAGTTAGGGTCTTTTTATTTAAAAAAGTAAATAAAAAGGCAGTTTTAGCAACTAAAAAGATAATTGATTGTTATGAGGTGGAAGAACAAGCTCACATTCTTGGCTTCAATGATTTAATGCTGCAAATAAGATCTTCACATGTGGTACACAGGCCTTCAGATGTGTCATTTGACCGTGTATTTGAGTAATTTACTACAGGGGCTTTCATGTGATTCCGTCCCGAGGGGGTCAGCCTGGTTCAAACGTCCTGATCAGATTGAACCTGACGAAGGCTGTGGGACACCTGCTGGAGCCTGGCGCTCCAGAACCTGGGGGGCTCAAACGACCTTTTACTTACAAAC
Source organism: Oryzias javanicus (assembly GCA_003999625.1). Taxonomy (NCBI): domain Eukaryota; kingdom Metazoa; phylum Chordata; class Actinopteri; order Beloniformes; family Adrianichthyidae; genus Oryzias; species Oryzias javanicus. The sequence continues at coordinate 23,847,393 of CM012446.1, read as the reverse complement.
GTGCTCGGACCAGACACTCCAGGAGCCCCCTCCCTACCGTCGCCTTCACCATGCAATTCCCAGCTCGTATGATGGCAAGAGGTGCAAGAATTTCAATAGGGACACCAACACCGAAGCCTGAACGCGTGTGCTGCTGCGGAGGCTCTGAGGAGACGCGGGATGATAACACCGACAGGACAGAGGAGGAAATCGGGTTTTAGTCTCTGATAGTTTCACTGTTGGATAAAGTTTTATGTCTTTTGGGGTTTTAAGATCGTGAAAAATGTCAGGGGAAAATTTTAAATCTCATTTCATCAGTTCATAAGAGTAAAGTAAAAAAAATAAATAAATAAACAGCTTTTTGAATTTTAAATAACATAGAAAGGTGCAGTAAAAAGTAAAGGATTGTACAGGTATTTTTTGAATACATCAAGATGATTAAAAAGTGCACTTAACTCCACAAACTCAAATTATACCTTCTCTGTACAGCTTAAAGTAATTATGAAGTCGGTGTTTTGATAAACAAAAGTTCAGAATGAAATTTTACTTTTTTTTTCTGGTTTCCAGTTTTATTAAAATAGTTGTTGTTTTTTAAGATGGTCATCTATACCCTTTTTTTTTAATTTACTTTTCAAATGTCCTGTTTTTTATGGTGTCTTTACTTTTTTTAAAAAAAAATTTTCTTATTTATTTTTCTGTGCAGCACAACTGGATGAAAATATTTTCCAACAACAGTCCAGATGACAGTGGATTTATCTTGCACAAAGTTCTCCTTTTGCAGGATTAAAGATTCAAATAACATTTTTGGGTTTTTTTTTCAGTTTCACTGCAGAAACAAAATCTTACCACATTTTTTGTCTAGTTTCTAGCCTCAGTTTTGCTAAACCTGATACAACTAAACTCACTTAATATTCATTTTTTGGTCAGAGGTAACGATTTGCTTTTAAGAGAATAAATCTTGAATATCTTTTTGAGTAATTTGATCTTGAAAACGTCGAATTTCAAGCGAAGCCTTTATTGAAAAAAGATTTTTGAAAAAAATCTACACGTAATGTTTAAATCTTTATCTTACAATGTGTAAACCTAGTCTTATTTTGGTTGGCATAGAACAGGGTTTTGCAGTATTTAGAGTCATAAGATCCAGTTTCTTCTGACTAAAATCCACCAAGAGCCTCAAAGTCCCACCGCAAGTTTTAGAAAAATACACTTTATTTATGTGTTTGTGGCCATTAAACAATTCTCGTATATAATAAAACTTCAAAATGATCTCTAGTTGAGTTTTTTTTAAATTAAATTAACTTATTTCACTTTTGACAGCAGCTCATACAAGTTCCTTTCAAAATAAAATGTGTCCTGTGTTTGATAACATCCTCCAGTTGCATCAGATTTATTTGAATTAAAAATGTAAATATGTCTTTTCTACCTTTGTTTCTTTTGTTGTTTTTCACCTTTTTCTCCTTTTACTATTGAACATAAACACAACAGCTTTCATGTAGAATACAAGCATATTTTTAAAGCTAAATGCAAGAAGATGATGTCATTGCAATAATAATTAACTCTGATAGCAGATACAATGTTTTACCATCAATTTGCTCAGTTTTGCTAAAAAATTAGCATTAATAACAAAATGTAATTAATACAGACAATGAATCGAAATACAAAACCATTATTTTTTCAAATTTTTTGCATTTTTTATAAAAGCTAAAGAGCCACTGGAGGTGAAACAGAGTCACGTGTAGTTCCAGAGTCTCAGGTTGCAGACCCCCAGCACAGAACAGGGGTCTGTAGCCTTTCACAATAAAAGAGCCATTTGGTCCAGTTTTCTACTATAACTACAACTATGATTCGGTCATTTTGATTTTTGGGCACCTTCATCCTTTTCCCCCTTTTTATATATAAAAATGACAACATTGGTATAAAATCTATATATTTTGTAACCTGTAAGTGCAATTTTATATTTTAATAACAGCAACTAGACAATGATGTGGAGCAGAAGTTCAGAAAATGTGCAGCAGTTTGGTCTGAATGGTTAAAGATCTAGACATAAATAACAACTTTGCTGAAACTAACTACAAATCCCCTTTATGGGTCATGTGTTTGCATTTTAAAGCCAAAAAGCCACAATGGAGAGATAAAAGAGCCACATGTGGCTCCAGAGAGCTCAGGATGCAAACCCCTGGTCTAGAAATAAAGACTTGGACTGTTGTAGTGGTGACAATTTCAATTTGTTTTCTAGGGAACATGTGAATGCCAACACATAAAAATGCCTACTTTAAATATGTAAAAATTGTTTTAGCAAAAAATTCTTGTTTTAAGACCTAATATTTCATATGACCAGAATTAAAGACCTAAATATGAGCATTTATAGCAAATTTCAAGGTTTTCTTCAAAGAGCAACACTTATTTTAAGAAATATCATCTAGACAAGTTTTACTAGTTTTATTGAAGAATTTTCCACTTTTAACAAGGAAAAATGTCTTTGATATATTTTTGGCTTGTTTTGATGACTTTTTTTTCCAAAGCTTCACAGTTATTTTACTGAAATCCTTCCTTCACATCAAATCTAATAATTTCATCCTACGTCTGAGTGAAATATTGATTATACGACATCGATGTTAAGTTATTGTCAAGCTGGATTCCCAGAACGCCTGAAGTTGAACTGTGTTGGAAGCCTCCTCTCCATGCGCCATGTTTCTCCGCCCCTCGCCGCTCTCCTCAACCAGTATCAATAGCACAGAAACAGCTATTAAGAGTTCATGAACGCCCCATTAGTCGACTCAGTTGCGCGTCCCTTTAAAGTTTCACACTTACATATTTTCTTTAACATCGGTTAATTAATCTCAGCTGCAGAATAAATTGGTGTCTTCTCCTCACATGCTGACGGAGCAGGGAAGCCGGGATTAATGGCTTCCGTTGATTCTGACACTCTCTGCTGCGTTTGCTGCAGAACTTTCTAGAGTACTTTGGAGTCGGCCCGGCCCGGCTCCTCCTCTTCCTCCTCTTCTGCCAGCAGCCCACACTAGTTGCTCCTGAAGAGGCCGCTTCCCCAGCAAATCACGATCAGGCTTTCTGAGTTCCCTTTATTTATTTTTTTGTTAAGGATTACGTGATGCGCCCCTCCTGCAGTCTCCAGGGCTGCAGCCTGCTTTAATTGGAATAGATTGTTTGTCCAAATCAATGTGAGAAGCTCAGCAGAACGAACAACAGGCAGAGAATCCTTCGTTGTTCAAAAAAAAGAAAGAGCAACCTGCACACTGCGTCCACCTGTCAGCCGCAGTCAAGTGTGAGTCAATTCAGATTTCACTTCAGTTTATTTGTAGAGCAACAGTTCTCAACGTGAGTCATACCAGGAATTTCGACTGATTATTACCATCCACCTCAGTCTAAACCACTTCCTTGAATGGAAGGTAAACGCATATATATTCATTTTTAGTTCATTTTTATTCAATAAAAGGAAAAGCATACAATACAGCAACGAGTGGCAAACTCAAACACGAAAAATCAAAATTGGACAGCAAAAGGAAAAACGCATATTGTGTGCTACTTTTAACAAATAAAATCATAAAAAAGAAAAAACATTCTTCCGAATAGAAGAATATTGAATGATTGTGGGAAAAAATTAACAAATGTATAATTTAAAACAACCAGGAGAGCAGAATGAACACAATACCTCAGGTATGACTCGTTTTCATTTATACCAAACAGATTTGTAGAAATTCTTATTTTTAAAAGTATTGTTCACTGGCGGAAAACGCAAAAAAAGTTCATGTTAGAAATGCTTTAATCAAGGTCGCAAATGTACAAAACCTGCATGTTTGAAAATCAAATTGTATAGTTTTTTCAGCATTTCTAAAAACAAATAAAGGTTTCATCTTAGACACTTTTCTGTTTCCACATCAAGATACTTTGGAAAATATAACAATATTCAAACTTAAATTAACCCCTTTATTTATTTCAATTTGTAGAATACCCTTCATCAACAAATAATGATCAATTATCTATTAAGCTCCTTCTTCGGAATTAACACAAGGTCACCAAACAGGGATAAAAGTGCAAGTTTACGAGCCAAATTAAAAACACAAATAATAAAAGCTTTAGCACACAAAGTGCCTGAAAAAAAAGAGCTGCTAGCGGTCATGAAACACAATAGATTAAAAGCACTGTTGTCAGGGATGGTGGTGGAGGACCCAAATGCAGGAGACCAGACATGGTGGCAGAAACATAACCATTTACTTAAGTAACTTCAACATGACAAAAACCCAGGAGCACAAACCAGTGAGGTGACAGAACATAAAAGAGCAGATAACCTGACAATGAGAAACTGAAAACCAGACACTTAAATACACTGAGGTTGATTAACTAAATGAAGACAGCTGTGGATTGTTAACCTGAATGTGGTGAGACCGACAGGGGAAACAGAACATGACAAAACCAAAGCACTGAATCATGACAACTGTGGCTAAAAGATAAAAAGGTATGTAGAAGTTATACTTGAAATATCATAAATGCCATAAAATACTTTAAAGTCAAATAAATAAAAGGTTAATTAAATGATTTATGCAAATGTAAAGTTAAAAAGATGTACTTCTTTTATTTACATTTGAAAGCATTTTCACCTGAAAAGACAACAGTTTTGGTAACTGAACATCATATTAGTATCACCAAAAATATTCAGGTCATAATTTTAGCAAAAGTTCATGAAATTTGAGGTTTATCGCTTTAGCCTTAAAGATTGAAGTTGAATAAAAAACAGAATTTTTTTTTAATCAATTAAATTTGTTTTTCTGGAAGCTTGTACTCACAGGCATTTGCTTTAGCCAGCATAAAAGGAGTTTTCTTTTTTACTTTAAGTAACCTTGAAGTCAGGACTTTGCAAAGAAATGTTCCTTTTAGAAAAAGGAGCTTCAAAATACAGAAAAACAAAGACATCGGAAAACCTAACAGGCCATCATTTTTGTCACTTCTTCCATCACTTTTTCATCTTAAGCTATTGAACCTAAAAACTCAGATTCACAACCATTGTTTTGTTACAAGGATTTTTTCACTTTTTCCATTTTCAAACCCAGTTCTTGTATTTTCAATGTCGATTTTTAAGATTTTACAGCACTTTGATGCATGATGTTTTCAGTCGAATGAAAATACTAATAACCAATCGTGTTTGAAGAGATACTTTTTGATTAAAGCACACACATTTAGTGGGATTTGTACATTGACTGTATGTGAGAACTGAACCGAGTGAGTGTGATGTCACCCATAACTCACTTCTGGCTTCAACATGTCTGTTGTGTTTTGAAAGTTTGCTGTTAGCGCTTATTTAGTTTGATTGAAATGATTGCTTGATTGATCATGTTTATTACAGAAATAATGTAATGCATTAATTAGACAATAAAAAAAAAAACACTTATGTCACATTTGATATATTAAATATGGTAATTATTAGCTAAAAAGTCAAGAAGAGTTTGATTGATTACTTGAAAAGGAGTGGGAAGAAGAAGAAGAAGCCATTCCCATGCTTGTTTTCTTCAGCTTCAGGTTGGTCACTTCCCAACACACCCACTGAGGATGTTCCACAGGGGATGATTTGACACAAACACCTATCACAGAGATAGTACAATGAGGTGGATCGTAAATTTCTTTAATATAAAATGCAGAAAGACCAAAAAGTTATTAAAGAGAACCAGATGTGGATTCCTTTATTTATATTTTCTAAGGTTGTTCTGTTTTACCTAATGACTGTATATGGACGGGCCCAATTGGACTGATCAACCCCTCCTGTTTCGTGAAAGTCCCATAAACTTCCATTTGTAAATAAACAGTTATTTCTCATTTTATTCGTCAAAATAACCTGCTTTGATGCATTCTTCTTAGCACTTCATAATTCTGTTTTTTTAAAGATACGTTTTCTTTATTACAAGTTATTCAGTTATAAACTGACCAATCAGATGCCTCTGTAAAAGCATGAGGTGCTCACTGGCCCCGCCTGCAATGTTTGATTGACAGATTCCCCGATTCGCTTTAAGTGGGAAGGGTTTGGACTTCCAACAAGCCGGGACAAGCTCAGTCATGACTGGCGACAGTAGTTCCTTTAAAAACGTGGCTCAGACGGTGCGGTTGCAAAATGGCGTTAGACGTATCAGGAAGTGAGGGGGAAGGCTATAGCCTGATTTCGTGAGGGCCAGAGGTGAGGCCTCTCTGTTGAAGATCTCAACACTTGTTTTGGACAGTTTTTAAAAACAGGCTGTGGTTACCTTAAATGTAACGGTTTCACATGCGTAACAAGTCATCTAGCGGTTACCTGCTAAACTGACCTGGCTCTGGTTACATTTTATTTATTTATTTCAAACGGGAACTGTTATATGGGGTCAAATCAGAATCAGAGCAAAATGAAAAGAAAAAAAAAACTGATTGAAAATTTTAAAAAACAGACATGGTAACTGAAAAAAAATCAAAATTTGAAATTTGAAAAAACTGAAAATGGAAAATCTGAAAAAAACGTAAAAATATATATTGTAAACAAATAAAAATATAAGTAAATAAAAAAATTCTGAAAAATTGAATAAAAAAACAATAACTGCAAAATTACCAATTGAAAAAAATGTATCAATGAGTAACAGCAGTTGTTTTGAATTTTCAACTTTTTGGGCGCAATCCGCTCAAAGCCCCGCCCCCATGTATAATTAGCTTAGCAGCGAAAGCTAGAAAAACTGCGAATTAGAACTGAAAACGCTGAACATAAAACAAATAATGAAAAAATGAAAAAGTTAAAGTTGAAAGTACAAATAAACATATTTTAGATTGGTAACAGTTTAAGCTTTTCTTTAATTCAAGTTCAAATGTTCTTTTTTCCCTAAATATTTTTTTTTCACCTGTTCAATTTTATCCTTTTTCAAATTTTCTATAATTTCTTTAAGTTTTTAATATGAATTTTTGAGTTTAAAACTGCTTTCAAATTTTCTTTTCAAATTTACAACACTAATTTTCACATTTTCAATCTTGTTTTTCACTCTCTTTAAGCTGATCCTGACTTGACCCCATAGTATTCATGTTCCCCTGTCGGACATAACATTTCTGAGACCATAATGACCAGAATGATCATAACATAAATCCTCCCTATTTCATCATCAGTATCCACAGGTTTTTTGGGTTTTTTTTGCACTTTTGATACCAACACCCAGAAAATGTTGACAAACTGAGAGGCTAATGATTCTCACGTTCCGTCTGGTTTTGTCCGTCTGTCACGCTGCGGCGCTGACAGCCAGTCTACACGGCTGAAACTCTGAAATCCAATTTCAAACAGCGGCTCAGTGTGCTCCCATGCTGCCATCTGTGCCTCGGTGCAGCGCACTGGAAGGGTCTGTTAGCCCTTTGCATGTTTGTTTCTCCAAAAGAAACCGCTGCTTTCTATTGATCATGTCTGTTTACTGATCCTGTTGTGAGCAAAAGAAATCTGCACTGAAATGTGGTTTGTCAGGCTGAGTTCCTGCCCATAAACTTTTATCTCAGTGGCTTCAGCAAAGCGCTCTAGATACATTTTATAACATTGGCATCAGGTAACAGAATCCTTCTCTAAATAGCTCAAAGGCTGTTGTTGTGTTTACTTTTATAAAAGCATCATTCATGGATGAACGCGACGGCTTTTCCGCTCTGACAGTCCCTGAACTCTTCCTTGAAGGAGTCTATAAATCCACACTGAAAAAGCAGGAAAACATGGCACAACATGGTTAATGTGAAAAATGTTGAAATATTTTCAAGCATGTCATTTCTTTTCATCTCACGATCATTTACAGAGAAGAATGAGGAGCAAAGTTTAAATATTAAACTCATTTATTACACGAGTCTGAAAACCCATTCTATCAAAGAAAACTCTGTAACTGATTGACCCAGTTCCTTGAAGGAAATCGCTCCCGTCTCGTTGTGTCCTGTTGCTCTCCGGAGAATCCCAGGGACATTTCTCCTCATGCGAACGTCCTGTGAAAAATGAAATTGCTCGACTCGTGTTCCCCAGCTGTCCAGAACTATGAAGGATTTCCCAAGATTCTTCCTGGACACACAAAGTGCTTTTGGCAGTAAATGACAGCATTACAGTGGATAAACTGAATCACTTGAGTTAAATACCCCGGCAAATGACGCAAACGTATGATTCTTTCTCAGGGGATCATGGGAGTCATCAATTTCCCTCTGTGCTTATTATATCTATGGGCATTTTCATTTAGCAGCTCGACAGAGAAACAAATATCATTTCGAGATTACATCAGAAAAATGTGCGCCTGCCCCTTAATGAGCTGCCTCCTCAATCCTGTTTGGCCTTTCAGAGCTAATGGAACATAAACACAGTTGTCATTAGGAAAGAAGGCCAAAGGGGTGGGGGGTGGGGGGTCTAGGCTTCTCTGTATGTGCCTCCTCCTGGTCCGGTTCCACATGAGCTGCTGGTGTGAGGGCCGGTCATAGCTGGGCTGTGTCATCACTATCACTGCACAGCATGGTGTGTCTTCTGGCAGAGGAGGAAGCCTTCATGGCCAACAGTAACTAACCCTTCATCTGCATGGCTGGAGAAGCATGACTGAGCTCACAGATAGTTATCCAGCCTCTGTGTGTGATGGGGGAGGAAATATGAAGCTCAAAGGGAATTTTTTTCTCAACTCTCGATCGCAGATGCTGGATTTTCTACATTATAGCGCCGGATGATTTTCCCCTGAGTTTTTACATGATGTTCAAAATGTTGCATTTTCCTGAGCATCATGCATCCCTGGTTATAGTCTTATCATGATTTTTTTTTTTTAGGAATTTTTGTTCTCAAATTTCTATTTTTTTGTACTTTTCTTGAATATTTTTAGGATTTTTTTTTTTTTAGGAAGTAATATTTTCAACTATTTTTTATGACAAATACTTTTTATTGTGTATGTTATTTTGGGTAAAAATTACCCTGCAAAAGTGACTTTTTATTGCGAAAGTATTACAGGGTTAAGAATATGGTCACATATTACAAAATGCTACAGTGCAGCAACCTAAATGCATGTTTTTCCACAAATTTGGCAGCTGCATTTCTACACGCTGTGTGGAAGCTGTGGACGTTTTTGGAAAAAGTTTAAATTTTATTGCGACCAGACATTTTTTGACATTAATCAGTGGGCGAGTGGATGGAAAAACTGAGAACAATTTTCTGATTTTGAAGTTAAATGTTCAAAAACAACAGTGATTTTTATGATTTTTAAACTGTTTATATTACTGCTGAACTTAACCTGAGGGTTGATTTAAGAAAAAATAAAGAAATTCAAGTGGCAAACATTAGTTCTTTCTATCTAAATCTTTGTGTTTTTATCAGTTTTATTTATTTTAATCCCCTGTACTAAATAAACATTTCAATGGTGGTGATTTAATTTTAATTTTCATACATCCAGTAAAAAGACCTACACATAGCAATATTATCATGAAAAGTTCGAATCGTGGTTTGATTTATGAATTGTTGAGCTTGATTCATGAATCGAATCAGATCTCCACCTAAACAACGATCCACAGCCCAACCATTGATGCTCTACCAAACTTTTTTGCTTACTTGCTTGCAACTTGTCAACAGACAGACTGATACCACTAAGACAAACCTTACTGTGCCTACGCTAACTCCCAACCTTTGTTAGTAACACGTAAATAAAAAGTAAAAGTCTCACACGCCTCACAATAGCCATGTTGGCTTATTCACAGTCACTGAAACTCCCAACTTTATTTGCAACTTGTATAAAACAAATTAACACTGCAATAACAATTGTTACTCTGACCACTGTGACTAAACTCCTAACCTTGTTAGAAACACAAAATAAATCTTAAAAAACATAATAAAAAATTGTCTGACACTGCTACGTGTGAGCCATTTTAGCGTATTCACAATGACACCCAACAAAACGTCTTAAAATCCCTTAACCCTTGTGCTCTCTTATTGGGTCCAGATAACCCCACTCTTGCATTGACGGGTGGTCCCCCCTATAAATCACCGGTCTCACAGGATTTGACGAACATATTACAGGTGAAAAATCTGGAAAATCTGCCACACACGCTTAGACGTACTAATTTTATGCACGTTCGTGAATTGACGCTGTAGTCAATTTCACTGCCACTCCACTGCTAGAGAACTGCTAAATCGCGTCCTCCTACCCTCAGCCGCTATGCAGACACTGTAAGCAGTGGTACTGGCCGGGGAAACAGCCATGCTACAGCCATGCACAAGCGCGAAATTTCGGCATCCAAGCGCGTGTGCCGACGTTCGCTCCGGCCTGATCTCACACTAGCACTGCTGTTCCACTGCCATTGCACGGCTGTTCCACTGGTACCACGCGCTGTCAACAGCGGTCTAAATTCTTGAGCAGTTAAAAAAAAAAATTCTTTCTGCGTGCAACAGCAGCCAAATTTTGTACCAATTGTATGTGCGTCTATTCCGCTGCCACATCTCGGCCGTTGCGCAGTCCACTGATAAAAGCATTTGTACCACGGGGGTGAAATTTATAAGTTGTTCCAGCAGTGATATGGCAGTGAAAGCAGGGCTTTACACTGGAACAGAAGTGCAAGAGTAGTTTCAGTGGAACGAACGCTGGCACATGCGCTTGGACACCGAAATTCCGCGTTCGCGCACGGCCGTTTCCCCGGGCAGTCTGCGTTACCACTGCTTAAGGCGTCTATCTCTGGATTATAAAGCTCAGTTGTTTTATTTCTTTTTGTTTTTTTTCTCTTAATTGAGGCTTCAAGTGTGGTAAATAAAGGACAGATTCGATGGATTCTGTTCCCATGCTTTTAGCTTCCTTAACATTTGTTTGTTTGCTTCTGCTTGCTGAAATATCCTCTCATGTGTGCAGACATAACATAATTTCTGCAGACGTTCCACAAATGTTCTGTTTGCACTGCATATGGTCCAAATCAAAAATCACACGTGGTCAGGTTTGCATGGTGTAACACAGCTGTATTGTTGTGTTTGTGCTTTTATGATTAAAACAAATGGAGCTGCAGCTCATTGAAACCAGGTGTTGGCTTGTCCTGCAGTTGCACTCTCACACACAGTTGATCCAAGTTAAAACAAAGCACAGTGGCCTATCATCATTTAATTAACTGTTAACTACCTTCATTGTGAAAAAAGAATGTTGAGTAATCTGTTTACTTATAGTAAAACAACCCTGAACTGACATCAAAATCAAAACATTTACTCTTTACAGGAAACAGCTCATATTTTTTCAGGAAGAAAACTAAGGAATGTCAGAGAAAGGGAGAGAAGTTGGATCCAGATTTTCTCAGAACTCAGTGTTTATGGAAATACTTCCCAAGAAGAGATTAGGCTTAGTTACATAATCTACTGAGGATGAAGACATCTACAATACTGAGAGTCTCTGTTTTATCTTAAGTGTTTATATCCATGTTGTCAGTACTAACGGTTCCTTGCAAACTTTGCACGGAAGATTGGATGGAAGTTATTCAGTGTAAAGTTCCAGAATGTGTTTTTTTTTCCTCTCAGAGAAAACATGCGCAAGTTGGGTCAGATGACGACTGAAAACTCAGTGGGGGTTCGTGCAAGCCTGAATGGCTTCTACTCAGAAGCGCTGAACTGGGAGCACACTCCCTCTGATTAACAAAAACATGAGTCTACTTCTCTGGAACCATGCAGGAAAATGATACTGCTGCAGGGAAAGCACAAAAAGTGAGTCAAGTGATCAGAGATTGTAAGAAAACAGCAATAATGTGAGGCTTAATATCTATTATATGATGCAACAGATTCATAAAGAGATGTAAAATGACTATTAAGTTTACAAAATATACAGCCACTGCGACTTGTAATGGAGTTAAGAGAGGGAAAATAGATACAAAATACATTTACAATGAATGAAAAAAGCTTTCCAAACAACTGATCTTATCTGATTTTTTTTTTTCTTTTTTGGAGCTGCCACTTAAAATCTCCACAAAAAAAACTACTTCAAAAATATTTTTGATAGCAGTGCATTAAAAAAAGAAACAATTGGAAAAAAACATACAAGTAAAATGAATTATGCCAATGATAATTGATTTTTTTACATTAAAAAGGCCAAAAAAAGAATGATGCAAAAATGAAGGAATGAGCTCAACAAAAGACCACCAAAAGAATATTTAATGAATTATAAGATCCATTTTTTTTTTTATTGTATAAAGTAGTTTTGGAGTACAAACCAGGGCTCATCCCTTTTAGAATCCATGGCTTTAATAATTGCATTAAGTGATTCCAGCTATAGTTTTGATGCCAAAAGAGGTCTAAAATGTTTATATATTTATATATAGACTCTCTTATGTAGAACTGATTTTATAGAAGCTAAATACTTTACAGTGTAATCAGGATCAAAAATCAATCACAAGTGTCTTGAAATAGTATGGAAGTAAATATAAGACTATCTACAGGCAGTGCCACACTGCCGCTACGTATGATTTGCTCATATTGCATTGATGAAAATTGGTCAAACATGAAAATTTGTGGAAGAAGTGAAAAAAGTTGTCATCTTTACATTACATTTTTCACAGATGCATCGATAATAAACCACGTTAAAACCACAAAAGAAGTACGAATAAACCATGCAAAGAACAAGAATACCACTGAATTTCTTCACTTTGACACACGGTCTGAGTACTTAAATTCTCGTTACAGCTCTAGTGCTGAAATAAATCAAGCTGAAAAAATTATGAGTGGTTCCAATCACAAACCCTGAGGAACGCCTAAATTGCATCGGATATGAGAACAGTTCCCAAGGGTAAATGTGTCAGAAACCTGTTCAAACCAGTCTGATTCTGTATTAATAATCAAAGTAGATGGCAGTTATACTCACTTACTTCATGTTTGAGGTGGAGCAAGAAAACAAAAAGAAACAGGCCGCTGATTTGTGCTATTTGTTTTTGTGAAGTCTTACATGCTGCAACTGATATTTTATCATTAAGCTGATCTTTTGATGAATGTCTTCATTCTGAGTCGACCGATCAAGACACTCGGATGAGTGTTGAAAGAAAGAGGATTTTAAGTCCTGATGCCATGACTCAACTGCGAGATACGCCGTTTTAAAAACTGAAGCTTTCAACCTTTCGACATTGGATAACGTCAGGGTGACATTGTTCTGACAAAAGAAAGAAGGTCAAACGCAGATCTGTAAATGTGCAGAATGATGCACACGCAATGCTCTGTCAAACTTCTCAGACTAATAGGGAACAACAATGCCTTCTTGAAGATCGCTGCTCGAGTCTGTCCTCCATGGAATTGCGTTCCACTCACCTGAAGGCTTCACAGAAGCAAAGTGATGATTTCTGCTGTGCTGATCTGACAGCAGTAGGGCTAATTTTGCTCTGTGCATCCCACCTCCTTTTTTGGGTTTATTTTTAACCAAAGAATGATTTGATGTCATATGCAGTGTGTTATTAACCATCTGAGTTTTTTTTTTTTTTTTAAACCCTACTGGTTCTCTTTGAAAATCTAGTTAAACTAACTAGAGAAAAAAAAACAAGATATATTCTCTTTTTACATTTTTAATTACATATTGAAACATTAAAAGTTTCTAATACATTGACGTATTAGACTAATTTATGTGGGAACTTTAATATTCTATACTTTGATGCCAAACTCCAGAGTGCAATCCCCCCCCCTATTCAAATGTTTCTAAATCCATCCCTGATGTTGAGCCTGAATTTCAGAGATTACAGAAAGACGACTGACTGCGTTGAAAAAAAGTTGCTTTATAAATAAAGGCTGATGTGATTTGATTTGACATTTGGCACACTTCAAATGTTTTTTTTTCTTCATAATCTCCTGAAAACACTAAAGCTCCCATCTCGCAGGAAAAACTCTTTCCAGCCAAACCACTCTGTTCTTTTATTCTGCACTATTTAAAGGTGTTTATATATTTATATAGTTTTTACCCTTGAGCGTTTCACTAAAGCATCCCATATCCCCCAAATGTCAACCTGAGAAAATTTAAGGCAGGAGGTAAGTGTGCTTGTTGTGTAAAGATGAAATTACATTCAATCAGTGTACCCAGGGAGAGACATTTTCCTCTGCCTCATGCCAGGCTGAGCAAATAAATAGAGGAAAATCAATTGGCTGGTCCATGATTGACCAAATCCTTTCACCCGCGAGTCGTGAAATCCAATGACCTGCACGGCTGACGTATCACCTCTCACCTGGAGAATGATAATGCAATCCCTCCACTAATTGAAGCACAGCCATTCAGACTTGGTCCTCATTAAAGGGTGCGCTGTGTTTTTGGGTTGTCTTTGGAGGTCATTTTGTTGCTTTTAACAACATGATTGTTTCCGGATGCCAAATTACCAAAACTTTTTTCCCATTTTTTAAAATAGAATTAAAAAAAAATCTCAAAGCCATTTAAGAGTTTTCCAGAACAGTTCTGGTGCTGTCAGGTGTGGTTCAAAAAGAAATATCTCAATATTTTTTACCAGTAATTGTTTTTCTACTTGATGGTAAATGGTGTATACTACTACAGCACTTTTCCACCTTGCTTTAAGGTCACAGTCTCATTCACCCATGCACACACATATCCACAGACTAATGCCAGCTTCGTTGTGTTATACTGGCGCCAACCTATAACCATCAGGAGCAATGTGGGTTCGTTGTCTTGCTCAAGGACGCTTCAACACATGGGTGGGAAGGCCAGGGACGAAACCTGCAATCCTCCAATCAGAGCTCCACTGCCTTATCTTACAGTAATATCGCCAATGATTAAACACAAAACAACAAGGAGGAATCAAATAGTCTGTTAAACAAGGTCACTACAAATTCCCATGACGAGGCCTCCTCAGATGGAAACACCACACAGAGTTGGAGGAGATGTTGTCTTTCATGGAGGAAGAAACGACTGGAAGTGGTCAGTTGAGAGGATATCATTAGCTTCATCAACGGGCTCCTGTGAGCCACCAATCAATAAATGAAACATTAATAAACTATAACTCAAAGAAAGAAGCTTCCAAACATTTGTAAAGTTTTAAACATTCATCTTACCTGTTGAAATCCATAATGCTTTTTATAGTTTAGTCAGTTTGCTTCAGCACATGGTGTTTGCTCGCTGGACTGTTGGCTTTAGTCTCCTAAATTCACGAGACAAAAAGTCATAAAATTGAGGGAAAAAAAATCTTGTAATATTACTTTTTTTTGGTGGCCGTAATACTCCGTTGTATTTCCAAAAGCTCTTGAAAGTTACTGTACATATTCTCGTTTTCCAAATGGTACCAGCTACAGCTGTAAGATTTGTCAAAGTAGTCAGACATCTCAAGAGGAGCACCAAAGAGATCCATCACCAATGCTGAAAAAGGGTTACTTTCAATAAGTATCTATAGTCAGACAGACTGGCAACCTGTCCAGGGTGAACCCTGCCTTCGCCCATCAGTAGCCGGGTTAGGCTCCTGCGACCCCAAAAGGGATGCAGCGATATAAGAGATGAATGAATGAATCTATAGTCAATGTAGACTTAACAGGAGCACTCATTTCTGCTGCTTGCAAAAACTAATAACCAGTCAAATGTTTGTAGTTTTAAACCATCTATGCATGGTAAAGATGACTCGTTACAGCTTTAATAAAATCCCAGATTGACGAGACTTCAGGGATTTTGAAGATGCCACGGTTGTTTCAACCACACAATCTTAAACTGTCTTCACACCGAACAAAATCCACACATCGGGGGCATTCAGGTTTAATGCTAAGTCGATGTACAGACGAGTTCAGAGGTCCTGCCATGTTCTGGACATCAGGCATGACAGACACACTGCAAAAAGTGAAATCAAAGTGAGATGAACTATCTTGGAAAAACGAATACACATATTTATTTTTTTTTAATGGTAAGATAATTCTTCTCTCTTTGCAGATTTTATGCCAGATCATTTCCCTTATTTTAAGAGTTTAGGCATTTAATTATCTAAATAAGATATTAAGGCTTGTTACTAAGCATTTATTACCTATTATGAGTGAAAACACTTGAAACTAGAATCTTGACAGCTCCTGTAGTGGCTGGTGAAACTTACTGTGCTGGGAGAGTCTGAATGATCCAATGAACCCAGACATGGAGATGTGATTACTAATGCTTTTGGAGAGCTCTTTCAAATAAATAAACCTGATCTATGCACATCTTGCATGTATTTCATGCATCGTAAATGAAATTTACAGTCAGTGCTTCCATGTAGTGATAAGTCAAAAAACCTCCACGTTTCTCCATGCGAGTCAGGACCATCACGCTTATAACACATTTCTGGTCGTGTGTCAAGCACTGATGTGTCAAAAGAGAAGCTTCTAAAGCAAATGTAACACTTAAATAGCGGTCAGTGTGAGCAGCATTACTGCTTTCATTTCAATTTCTCCTTTTGCAGGAGAATGTTCCATAATTGATTGATTGATTTTAAGCATAGAATGTGAAAACTGCAGGACAAAACACTCAAATCTTTCAAACTCATTACAGAAATAAACAAACAAAATCCAAACACACTTGTGTCACATTTGGTTCATCAAATTTCGTAATTATTAACTAAAGTCTAGTAGACTTTAATTGATTGCTTGAAAATGAGTGGGAAGAGTCTAATTGATATAATCCCCCCCATACTTAGTTACTTCATTTTACAATTTTATTTTGTTCTGTATCCGGTTCTGATCAGATCAAATGAAAGTTATTTCTTTAATTTTTTTTTTTCCAATAGCAAAGTGAAATGCTTGTTGATTATTAATTAATCTAATAAAACATGTGTAATTTATAAAATATGACAATAAATGTATAAAAAATGTATTTTGTGGAGTTTTATCAAAGCACAAAAGATTGACAATTGATTAATCTATTTTTTTGTAAAGATAAAAATATTTTTTTTACCCTAGTTTTACAGGTCATTGAGAATGGTCGGCCCAGGACAGTCTTTTAGTTTGAAAAAGCCAAACACAATGTATCCTTTAATAACAATGTGTGCAGTGTGAAGAAATGAAATCTTTCTATTTGTGTCTGTAGACTTTAAAGACCTGCATGTTCCTCACAAATGTTACAGGAAATCAGTTTGGTCATAATAACAATGAAATAGAAATCCCTCTTTTATGGACATTTAGTAATAAAACAGAGGGGAAAAGCATTTGGCTACTTTATAGATGCATTTTAATCAGAAGAGACTCCTTAGGATTTCACTGCTGGATTCCTGTTCCCTAGTTTTGCTCATCTCTGCTCTCACGTTCAAGAAGTCCTTGCTTGATCACCAAACTCCTGAGCCTCACTTAATAGCAGCTTTCACGGTGTCTCACAAAGAAATGCTGCTCACTATTTGTCAGCCTTGTGCTTCATTCATGCAGGGGGAGTTCTATTATACAATGCAAGCATACACTACAAGCACTTATGTACAAGAAAAGTACAAAACAACTTATTATAAATGAAATGTATAGATACTATACTACAGAATGCTTTTCTTCCATCAAAAGTTTTGAAAAACTTTAAGCAAAGTAGAAAAATGTAGATTAATAATCCATATATTTGTCCAACAGTCCATTTATTTTTGTATAAATTTACTGCCTGATACATTTTTTTGTTCTGCGAAACAAGGCAGCCAAAGGTGGAGACATGGTACGTCCATGTCTGTCTGCCTCCAACTCATTTCCTCTCAAAGCTCCTTAATACAATATTCATTGTTGGTAAAGCCGACACTGACAGTTCTCCTGGCATGGCCCAGTTCTGTCCTTGTTTAAGGTGGTTTTATGCCTCATCTATTGCTTTTGTTGATCATTTGGGCTGAATTTTGAAAGATAAGGATGTTTTGTTTGTCTTTTCCTTTAAAAAAAAAAAAAAAAAAACTCATAGTTTTGTATTTTTTAATCCAGGAAGATTTGTTTCCCTTGTTCTGTTATAGCTTTGTCTCTTGGACTGTCAAACGTTCGTACCAGGTTTACTGGAGCTGCTGCCTCTTTAATTATTGTTAGCCTACGCATGTGTTCAATTTGTGTTTGTCATTTTCCTGCTTTTTGTTTTTTTCACACAGAGATTTGTCCTAATGTTTTTCCAGCAAAGTTAAGATTTCTTTTATTTTTCCATCATTCTGGATCCTTGTGCTCCAGCTCATTTGATGAAACTTTTTCTGGTGGTATTTGATTCACCTCTTTTACATTGGAGAAAGTGAAGTATTTGATCCCTTGTATGATGTTGTAGATTTAAAAATAAACTGATAGTCTCTCATCATAATGTGGAATCTCCTATAATAACCAAAATGAGTTCTGGTTCACACAGACCTAATCAACCTGTCACCTGAACTGGAGATCCCTGCTTGAACAAATCACCTGTAGACTTTGACACCTTCATCACTCTCCCAATCACTCTCTAAATACCATGATTTATATAGAGCAGGGGTGTCAAACTCAAATTTCATTGGAGGCCAAAGTCCTAAACACATCTTAGGTTCAGGGTCAAAAAGTAAAAACAATTATGAACACAAAAACTAAACTCTTAAAACTTTAAAAACATAACTTTTTAATATAAATATAAATAAAAACAGGCAGTAATATTATTCCAGAATAAAACAACTTAAACATCAAATAATTTTCAATATTTTTTTCCTCCAAAAAAAATGTTTTGTCAAAATTGTACAAAATAGAAATAAACTAAACATTAAAAATGTAAATATCTTTAATTTGTCATTTTATATGAAAAATTACAATTACAAATGATCCAGGAGTTTGATCTCCATAAAACATATATTAAAATGATCCAAAGAACATCCTGCAGAACAAAACAATACCTGGACATTACAAAAAGCAAATCAAATCATTCTGTTTTCTTTACTCTGCATTTTGTTGTCACCAGCGCAAAATAACATCGAGCCATTAATAACAATAAAATAAAATGATCGGCGGGCCAGGTGTAATTACCCCAGGGGCCAGATCTGGCCCCCGGGCCTTGACTTTGACACATGATATAGAGCGATTGGGAAAAGATGTTGTGGTCAGATCAGAACAAAACTGAGCTCTTTGGCATCAACTCAGCTGTTTGGAGGAAGAGAAATGCTGCCTTTAACCCCAAGAACACCATCCATGGGTGAATCATGCTGTTCAATCCTGATTGAGAACCTCATTCCCTCCACCAGGAGGCGAATCGTGGAACAGAACAATTACCCAAAACATGCAGCCAAGGCAACCAAGGGATGGCCGAAGAGAAAGAAGATCAAGGTCATGGAGTGGTCCAGCCAGTCTCTGGACCGCCATCCTTTAGAAAACCTATGGAGAGAGCTGAAGCTCAGAGGTGAGAGTGGATCAACAATCTCCCTGATATGTGCAGAAACCTGCTCGTCAACTACAGGAAAACGTCTGAACTCTGTTCTGTTAGGGGTTTGGCCACAATGTACTAAGACTTTCCAGCAAGAGGGTTCAAATACTTATTTTTCTTGATTAAATTCAAATAAATGTATATAAATTCCTTAAAGCTGATTTATTGGGTTGTCTTTGTGATTCTATCATTGTTCAGATGAACAATTAAGACTGTTATTTTCTTTTTAAGTGGCAAACTTACAAAATGAACAAGGGGTGACTTATCTATTCCCCGAGCGACAGAAATCTCAAAATCAAAACCTTACACAAATAAATTCACAACATGTAAACTGTTGGGATCTCCTGTGTACTCTGCAGGTAACACAACAAAGCAACAACTTTATTGCGCAAATTTCCTCTTAAGTGTTGCAAATTTGGTGAAATTGACTCCCTTCCTACATCAGCAATACATTTTTTATGCTGCAAAAGATGATTTATTGAGATGACAAAATCCGCTGCAGGCAAAAAAAATCTAAAAAAAAAAAAAAAAAACTCCCAACTCAGATGCTCAGAGCTCGGGAATCATTTTGCATATCAGCAGACATGAAACTCTGCAATCATCTTTTTATGTCTGCTGCAAGTTGGCGATGTTCACCCAGCAAGGACGTAGTTGCACCCTCAGCCTCAGATCAACCAAAAGGATTTAATCAGATGCTTTCCTTTGCTGACCTTGGTGACGGAGCACAAAGGCTTGCATGTCAACCGCATGAATACAAAAACGTCTCTGAGCCACAAAAACATGTGCAGCGTATGTACAGGGTCTTCTGCATCACACAATCTCTCGATTTCCTCCGTTTTCACAGAAGTATAGAACAGCAGAGGAAACCTTGGCTCACTATCCATCACATAATAGATGAAAAGAGCCAACCAACAATCCTGAGCCGCCTCGCAGAGCCCGCTCGCACACATCTGTCAACACTTTCAGATGCCGCTCTGCTCTGCGAATCCCCAGCAAGAACAAGTTTGAGCTTTAAAAGTCCCCCAGAGGGATGCGGATGTGGAAAGGAGGGAGCAAGTGCATTGATCTGGTTGTGTAACACGCAGCCGTTTGCCATAGGTCAATGAAATTCCATCAGCTTTAACCCGCCTTCGGTCAATATCCATCTGAAGAGTCTCTGCAGACATTGTCTTCTCTTTGCCCGCAGCCACTTGAATTTGTCTTCAGCTGGCTGCTTTCAGTGAGAAGTCAGGATTGAGTTAAACAGGAAGAAACACTTGATGAGGGAAGCATTCTCCGGAGGAATGAGGAGACAGGCGAGAGTGAACTTTTCTGCATGTTTTACTCCCCTGACGTATGACCTATTTCAGTGAATAAAGTATATCTAGGAAACATCAGGGAGATTTGATCCAATATTTAGAAGTGATTCTAAAACAGGTGATCCATATTTAAACGTGGTAAGACAGCAGATTCGTTCATCAGCCCAATAAATATGATTGAACATTTTATATATCAGATAATATAAAAAAGAATTTTATGAAAAATGTGTTTTCTTCTCTTCAAGAGAAGAGAATCAGAGTTCAGCAGAAATTTGTTTTGAATTTTACTGTTTTGGCAGTTACTTGAAAAAACTAATAAATTACAATTTTTTGTATATATTTGCAGTAAACTACACATGATGTGACACACAGACGACATTTTTACGCACTCTCACTCCTAATTTGTCATATAAGGACGTATGGTTTGGGCCTTCTCCATGAGACTTTTTACCATTTTAGGTGTCCCCGACTCATTGTTTTTTGACTGTTTTCATTAAAGGGTAACCAAACCCTAAATCAACTGCTTTTGGCTGTTGGTCTCTATAAATTAGTCTTTAAAAGTGCTGTCTGTTGGCTATTGCCAAACTTTTGACAAATTAAAATAAACTTTTTTAATTCTTGAAAATAAAGTCAAACACCGTCTGTGTGCTGCCAGCAACAGGTTAAACTGAGGTATTACATTTGAATTTTGTGATTGGTCAAACCATTTGAGTCCCACGTCATTTCAGAAATCCCACGTCATCATCTGCAACCCCAGAAATGTTATGACCTGTTCTTCAGCCCCACCCCTCTAACTGGATTTTTATGTATTTCCACTGTGGGTGGAGTCAGCCTCCAACTTCCCTGTTTGGTGACTCATTAAATCAGGGGTGCTCATCCTTGAGGCCACGAACCGGTAACGGTCAGATGACCACTTGGACCACAGAGAAAAAATGCATATGCTACTAAGGGGTTCCAACCCTCGAAATGCAGACCAGTACAGTACCAGGACGTGGACCAGAGTACCAGTACCCTGGTACCAGTACCCTAACCAAGTACTCGTTCCATGTCCCGAGGGTTGGGGCCCTGTGATTTAAGGGCACAGCCAGATTGTCAAAAAAGGATAAGTAAGGGACACCCAAAACGTCAAAAAGTGATGGGGAGGGGGCCCGAACTACACCAAAGTAGAGTTAGAATTTGTTTTATGCATTAGTCCCAACTGCCCTGACGGGTGCATTTGGGCTGTCTGTGGGCAAAAAAAATGGGAGAAAATCTGCACAGGCAATGCAAGTGGTCTGGAAGAGTCTTTAAGATCGTAGACCTCTCGGTGAGCCCTCAGAGTGAAATGTTCATGCACATCCACGATAGGTTGTAGTAAGCACTTAGATAACACATACAGGTAAGTTAGGGTGAAGTAGGTGAAACGTAGGCATGTCGTACTGATCTTTAAAATGCTCTTTAAGTGATAAGTGTGAGATCCTTGTGCACTCCTAGAGTGCAGCCTGACTTTAAGAAATCAAGAAGTAAGACAATCAGAGTTTAGTTTGTGTGGACATTCTACAGGGATCCTTCAAGCACCTGGGTATCACCTGAACACCCGAGCATGCAACGTTTGTGTGAGGTCTGTAAAAAGTCAGTTCATGCACTTTACTACTATTGCCTTACTTCTGTAGAGTGTGACATAGAGGTACTGTACGACTGGAACAACTATTTGACTTAAGTGCACATAAATGACATTATCTTTACAATACCTTTACTTCACAATATATTTACCAAACTAAGAACAATGACATACATTGAAGTAGCCACACAAGCCTTAAGGGGACTGCAAGACAAACCTGTACTTCTTTTAAGATACGGTGTCTACAACCATCTGGATCAGGGTTTGAACTCCAGGCCCCAAGGGCCGCATTCCTGCACGTTTTCCGACACACCCTGCTCTGGCATGTTCTAATTGGCTGGACACACCTGAAGCAGGTAATAAGTCATGAGTATGGCTTGGATTTCTGGAAATCATGCAGATACTGCGACCCTTGAGGCCTGGAGTTGCCAATCCCTGATCTGGATGGTATACAACCATCTCAGGGCCCGTACAACCCAAAACCTGCAGCACCCTCACAGATCAACCCCCACACAGGTGCTAAGGCATGAAATGATCCAGCATGGGACTATACAGGAACAGAAGACGGATGTAGACTTTACTGAAGTCAGGTCATTGTTTTTAGATTAATGCCAGTAATGTGATAAACAGTTTACATGAGATAATGATGACTAAACACAGCGTCATGTACTCTCTTGTGACACAAACACGTTTCCAGTTGATCTCTTTAATGATTTCTACAAACATGATGTATGAAATCTGAAAATGGTAAATCAATCAATCAAATGTAGTTCAAACATGCAGGACAAGACTTCCTTTTTCATAGTGACGTTTTTGAAAACATGAACATTAAAGGAAGGCAGAGAAAGGACTAATGGCAATTTATGGCAAGAGTCATTTATTCTAAAGAATTTAAAAGCTAGATGTTAGCTTCAGCATGCTAATGACCAGCACGAACATGTTAATAATGGCTGTTCAAGCCTCTGGCCGCTCCAGTGGCTTGCCTGATTAGACTTGCGAGTTTTCTCATTTTCCATCATCGGCCTCTCTGTTGCCAGCTCCAGCCCTTCATTGCCCACATTACCGTCTCTGCGAAAGGGACTGGCTCTTGCAGGTTCTCATTAGCCTTCATTTTTTCCCACATCATCTGCCATAGACTGTACTGAGAAGTGGGCAATCAGGAGAGGTTTAACAGTCAATTCAGTGCTGCTTGTCTGCCACACAGAAGCTGTTCATCAGGGTCATCTCCATTACCCAAGTGACAGCTGCCGTCTATTAACTGTGTTCTTCCAGCTGCTTTTTCACTGCACAAGAGGAAAATACAGATTTATTCAGTAATCAGTTTCATTTCAGCATCTTGTGCTTGTCCTTTCACGCGCTGATGGTTGACAGAGTTTATGATCCGAAAAAGCTCATAGTTGATGAAATCCTTCATGAGAGTGTTTTTCTCCTGTTTGCATCAGAAGTAAAGCCCAGGTGTTTGCCTCATGCATGTCAGCTACTTTGATCAACTTATTTAAAAAATATATATTACTTTTATTTATAAAAAAAATTACTACTTTAAAATGTGCATAGCGGATTTTAGATAGAAACTGGTCTTTTTCTGTAATGCTCATTTGTGTTTTAGCTTCACACTGTCTGCACCTCTGCTTTTACACTCTGAGACTGTTGGTAGCTTCGCAGTTTCAGTGGTTTGAGGAGCTGGATGGAAGTTCAGGACAAAAACACTCCCTTTAAATAATTTTCTACCTGCTGCTTGAATCATTGAATACATCACTTGGCCAAAGCTGAGTTCCTGATTTGTAGATGTGATGTGGCATCCTGTCAAACTTCAGATACTTAAATTTTGGCTGCCGCCTATTTTGCGCCGCTCAACTCACATTGCCGCCAGTCCTTCGCGCCACACTTCCCAACTCGTCATTTGTTCACTTGTTCGCTGTTCCAATTAAATCAGGGGTCCAGTCGTTTTGTCAGACGTGGTAAAACGAAACCTCAGCACACAGCCAATAGCGATACCCTAACCCGGTACCGATGCCCTAGCCTGGTCCGCGTCTGGTACTGTATCTGGAACAGCCAGCACATCAAAAAACGAGGAGTTGGGGACACCTAAAATATAAAGTTTGACGTGGAAGGTCCTAAACCATACGTCAAAATGTGACGACTTAGGAATGACAATGTGCTAGACTTTTGGAAATCAGAAAAAATAAGATAATCAGAGAGTGGTTTGTGTGCCTCCAAGCACTTACACATCGCCTGAGCTCCTCATGCATTCAGCATTACGAACCAGTGTGTGCACCTTACTAACTACTAGTGAGCGAAGTTCTACAGCCTCATCTGTACATATGACAACTTATATTAGCCTTACAAATACTTTACGATACACCTGCCACACACTCACCAATGGTACGTTCCATTTTCATGACGTACCTTAAGGTGGCCAACGAGCCTCAAGGGAACTGCAAGACACACCTGTGCTCACTTTAAGATGCAGCCATTCCTGTCTAAGTACCTCCATTGGCCCAAACAACCAAAAATCTCCAGCACTGGTACAGGTCAAGCCCTGTTTGGGTGCATGTTTTTAAGGCTTTAACTACCATGCAGCCCTTTCAACAATAGATCCATAAGTAGAACATTTGTCAACCAACCAAAAAGTTGGTAGTTCAGTTCTTGGCCTTGAGACTAACATTGGGGTAGCCCTCTGCTAGCCTCCCTGAGTTGATTGTTAAGGAGTGAGATACAACGACCTTAAATCAATTTATTATAAAGTTACTAAAAAGTTGGATCAAAGTTCTCCAGAGCTCCCAGCAGCCATGAATTGCTGACCAACCGATGAGCAGATTATATGGTACCATGGGAGTTCCTTGTTTGCATACCCACAGATAGTAAAATGAGCAAACAGCTGGTTCCATGCCCTTCCCATGTCAGGAAGGGAGGATGATGATCTTAACCTGACCGAATGAGGTCATTCTGCTGCATGGTGGAACGACACCTAGACTAAACATGTCCTTCAAAAGTCAAAACAAGGCCCTTGTTTTCATCAGAGTACTTTCATGAGTTGAATCACGCAGGATCCATTAAATACGAGTCAAAATTTTAAATATACATAGCATAAACAGTATGTATAAAGATAAGAAATAAGGATCCCCAGAATAGTAAGCACCATTTTTAAAAATAACTCTAAGACAGTTAGTTAACAGATGTAGCGTAATGAGGTCTTCAAAAAGGGACGCTGAGTTTTGTTTTTCAACCCCAATTTCCATACATGCACACTGATCTATAAGAAAATATCAATATCAAAGTCATTTTCTAGCAAATGAAGCAGTAGTCTCAGTGCGTAGTGTAGACAGGTTGTTCACACGGGTCGTATCCCAGAAACACTGCATCCCCAATTGCTGTCCATTCGGCAGAAGTCATGGAATAATAGGTTTACCAAAGGGAGTCTGTACGTGGCATTTTATTTTGAAAAATAAGCAATTCCCCCTGAGATGATTGCCTTACTGTTCCCCCTCCCTCAAAGATGCATTGTCTGCTGAATCCTTTTGATTTGAATTTACATAATTCCTCTATTATAGATTAGTCTTCATTTCTATCTTTAGCACAGCAGCAAAGTGTTTTGTCCTGATCGCCTCTAAACCACTGCAGTGTCCAGCGTGACACAGTCATTGCCTGGAATAAATCCCATCGACAGCCAGAACCACACCGTGACAGAACACTTTTGGGCACTGCTGGATTAAGACAGAGTTCCACCAAATGAGAACTTCCAACAGATAGTTAAAAAATGGTGGATCAGTTAAAGCTGGTGGCAAAGCAGAGAGGGGAGAAGCCTGATGTGGCCCTAAATCCAAAACAAAGAGCAGGTAAAATCTACATTCTTCTTATTTTAGGGCATGTTTAAACATTTGCGGGCCATGAAGGTCAGTAATTGTGAGAATTCTGAATGTAAAGTAACCTCAACACTATAAATGAACAGTAACACCTCCAGCTACAGAGAGCCAAATAAATATTTGAACACTGGGATTTTGTAAGTTCTTCCACTTAGAAATCCTCATCTTGGGTGTATGTCCCCTGTGAGAGACATAATCTAAAAAAAAAAAAAAAAAAAAAACTGAAAATTACATTGCCCATTTTTTAAATAATTTAAATATTTTTAACAGCTTTTTATCAGAGAATTCTAACCGTCGAAGACCTGCAAGTCCACCTTTAAATATTCAACCTTCACTTATTATCCTAAATTAGAAGCACATGTTAGACGTCATTGACTGCATATACACCTGTCTACCCCTTACAATCAATAAAATTCTAACTACTATCATGGCCCAGACCAAAGACACAATTGGTTCAAATACTTATTTGCCTCTCTGTACTTCTTTGCATTGCTCTCTTTGATGGTTCTGGTTCTTTTTGAAACAGAAGGAACCAAGAAAAATCCTATTGAGATATTTTTTTTTTAATTTTCAGCCAATTCATCTCATATTTATGTCCTTCAAAAATGTCTAACTCAGTGGCACGTCACCGGTTTAGTACTTTTGCTAACAAGTTTTTTCATACATCTCTCACCAGGACAGCTGTGGTGCTAAGGTAGAGTGGTCGATCACGGGTCATATTTCTTTCTGTGTCATATGAATGATTTTAGGCTCTGTCAACACATTCTCATTCACAAGTCGACATGTATTGACACACGATCAAGGACCCTTCCGCATCACTTTTTGATGTTTTGGTAAGTTGTCATTTGTTGACGTCCTGGCTGTTCCAATTGAATCAGGGGTCCGGTCGTTTTTTCGGATGAGAAACTGGACCAAACCTCGGGATAAAGCTGGTACCTTGACCCGGTACCTGGTCAGCATCTGGTACCGTGTCTGGAACTGGTAATGACCCGCGTCCGGGACTGAGTACTGAATTTTCGTTCCAGAACCGGACCGATACCTGTTTGCGGCCCGGAGGTTGGGGAGCCTTGATTTAATTGCAACCAGCACATTTTCTTCCTTAACCAAACGTCAATATTGACAACTTGGGAATGAGAATGTGTCACTATTCAACCCGGTCTCAGTGAAATGCGTCCCTATTCCACGGCTTTGCACCCTCGGAATACCGTGCATAGTATACGCCAAACACGGTTTTTGCGTGCATATGATACGCAGTTGCAGCCCATTCAAAACAGCAGGAGCGGCTTTTAGGTTTCGTTTTGATCACGTGGTCGGATGTTTAGGTTTCTCCTGATTGGTGACTGATCACGTGACTTTTGAGTTTCTGTCCGGCACCTTAGATCCACTCTTTTTCTGGTGGGAAATCCCTCAGAATAAAATATTTTGTGGACTAATCTTTATTTTGATAATATTTCTAGCGAGAAATGTGCCCGTTCCTATCACGACATGCATTTATTTTGGACATACAGTTCGTAGTTTGTCTGTTTTGCTTGACTTTTCGGGCTCAAAAATCGTAAAACAGCAACGTCTGGGGTGCACGGAACAATCACGGAACCGGACGATCAGCAGGATTTGGGACCCGACCCGCATCGGTGCCGGGTCAAGGTTAGGGTTAGGGTAGGTTCGGAGAACCCGCCCGGAACCGTTTTAATCGGGCCCCGAATGACTTCTGTAAAGCTAGAACGTGATCACAGCCTTACTACTTCCGGTCCAGGAGACGGTCAAACGTGATCCCGAAACGAAGATTATCAAACATAAAATAATGTTTCTTTAATTTCTGCCTCATAAACAAACACAAATGTCGGTTATTTTAAGTGACAATAACGAGTGATGCTTTCAGACAAAATGAAGAAAGATAAACACAATTGTGTTATTTTTTTACTGTTCTTTTTTATTATTATTTTTAATATATTATTTTTAATATAATAATAATTAATATTATTATTAGTGGTAGTAGAAGTAGCAGTATTAATTTATTATTATTGTTGTTGTTATTATTATTATCATCATTATTGTTATTATATAAAAAAATAATAATAAAATGAATGACATAAACAAAATCCAATTGATACATAAATACATTGTTGATCCACAAGATCAACAGATTCCAAGTTTTAATGATTCTTGAAAGTTGAAGGGGTCAAGAGAGAATCTCATTATTCAGACAATTTTTTATTCTATATTAAAATTCATCTTTCAACACTCATCTTCAGCAGTCAAATTCAGCTCACAGGATTCACACCAACATTTTTGCAGGTGATGCCATTAATATTTAATTCATAATTGTATTAAAAAGTTACAGTTTTAAAGTTTTGATAATGTATTTTGAGTGTGTTCAATAAATGTTTATCCTGTTTGGCTCAAAAACTAAGGCGTGTTTTGGATTTTGGCCTCCTGTGCGACTGAGTTTGACACCCCTGGTCTACGCCATTCAAAAAAGCTTTAGGATATTTGGAGAATTACTGTCAAGTTTCACAAGAGATTGGGTTGGGAAGCAATTTTTGGTGTGAAATAAACAGGTCGTTTTGGGGCTGACTATGTAATTGTTTTGATTTGTACATTGTACCAAATGTATGTAAATGATATCCCTAATTTATTGTGAATAGTTACTTTTAACTTCTTATCAGACCACAGGTCAAAGAAACGGGAGGCTTAAACAAATTATGTATTAATAAAATAATGATATAAATGAATATGAGCTCTGGTATTGCTAATAAATTGATAAATGAACAGGTGTTTTGTAGATTTTAAATTGGTAAAGTTGACAGTGCTGTAAAAATTGACAAACTCGTTTTTCTGAAACTTAATTATTTAGAACTTCAGCATTCTTGTATGCTTGTGTTTAATGTAATCTGTTGGTGACAAGGACTTTAGACTCTGCGTAGTAACAACTCCTAGTTTGTACATTTTAAGAAGTTTAGAGGATTGTTCCTAAACAACAATGATCACTCATGGGTTGTTTGATCAGTCCTCCCTGAAACATAGACAACGTTTAAGCAATCTACATGAATAGACATTAATTGGAGCTTCATAACTTTGTCGACTTTGCTGCTAACAGAGTAAAATTTCAACCGTCTCCTCCTAAAATGTGCAGTACATTCTGGGATGTATCATGACTTCTGCGAAGAAATATAGTCTAACTTTCCAGATTTTGAGTACATATCAAAGCTATTTCACATTTTTTAAATGTATAGATGAATTTTGAATTTTACAGAGGTCCCACACTTCAACAGTGACGTATGTATCAATTTTAAAGAGAGCGACCCATCAGCAGGTTTTACAGGATCCACGAGCTTAAAGCCCCATCAAGGGTTATCCAGGCTTTTTAGGGTCAGTGCTGTTTTATTTTTACATATTTTTCAATGTAATTAAGTTTTATTACAAACAGCAGGTGACCTGTCCCACTTGACACTCCACTACTACACGATGCATCACTCTGTTCCCTGCGCTGCTTTGAGACTTTCAAATCACTGCCTCATGTCATCCCAACCGACAGAAGAAAGCTGAAATCAGCTGAACCCAAAGTGAAGACTGTTAAGAGATGGACGGATCAGTCCAAGATGAAAAAATGCAAAGATTGGAACACCTAGATCAGTTTTTTGTGAGGACATGCCTGCAGACCAAAAACCTTCTGCAAATTCAACAACATCAAACAATGGTTTACAGCTGCTGAGGCAAACACACAAGGACAAGGAAGAGGCCTACAGGAGTGGGGGTCGTGACCTTTAGAAATAGGTCAGGAACATGAAAAAGAAGATCAAGGGAGCTAATATGACCAACACTGCAAAGATAACAGAGCAGTTTTCTGCCAACAACTGCAGTTTCTAAAGTTCTGCAGACCCTCATGAAAAGAGATGCCCCACCCCCACCCTGCAGAGAGCTGCCACCATAACGACTTCTATTCAGGTTCTAAAGGAACATAGCATTCCCTCCCCCATCAATCTTAATTTAAAGGATTGACTTGTCTCAACTTTCTTCAGACTGGACACCTAACCTGGACTGAGGATCTGATGTTCATCAACAGTTTCAGAAGGAGAAGATCAGGAGGTTCCAGGACCTGATGGAGTGTCTCCATCCTGTCTGAACGTTTGCTCTGACCAGCTGCCTCAAAGTTTCACCCGTCTCTTCAACAGCTCCACCATCATCCAGTTCCTAAGAAGTCCTCTCTCACATGATTAAATGACGCAGACGATGCAGTCAACACAGCTCTCCACTACATCTGACACCACCTTGACTCTGCAGGGAACTATATGATCCTGTTTGTGGCCTTCAGCTCTGCATTTAATACCATCATCCCAGAGCTCCTCCATCAAAACGTCACTGTGCTTTCCTCCACTTGTTAGAACGGGAAACGGAGCGTCTTGTCCTTTGGTGCAGCCAAAGCCACCCGGAGCTGAACATACTTAAAACTGTAGAGATGACAGTGGACCTCAGGGAGAAGGAACACAACCCCCCCATCCCCATCCTCTTCACACAATTCTGAACAGAACAGTCCCCTCTATAGACATACGCGTTCTTAGGGTCCACTTTTTTGAGAGACCTTAAGTGAACCTCCCAGGTTGAGTCACTCTGGAGAAAGGCCCAGCAGAGGTTGGACTTCCCATGATAGCTTCAGACGTGACTGAAAAAGTTTGTGTCAGGAGCTGTTGACCATCTTCTACACTGCCATAATCCATTCTGTCCTGACCACATTCATGGTGGATCTGCAAGCAGACAGGGACTGACTGAAGAGAATCATAAGATTTACTGAGACCTGTGTCAGAAATTTATTGTTTATTTAATTGAACCAAAAGCAAAAGAAAATCACTTCAAAATCTTGAATTTTATTTATCCATCTAATCATAACCTTCATAATATTTTAGATATTGACAAAAATACGGACACTTCTTGCAGCAACGACAAATAAACAGTTTAGCAACTGTTTTATTCATTGTTTTTAAAAAATGGTAGAAATCTAAATTTTCTGGTTTGATTTTCAGAGCTGGTTAACTTTCAATAGTGTTCATTTTACATTTCAAAAACTATTAGAGTCTAAAACAGAAAACCAAAAAGCAAAACTTGGTATTAATACTTTAATAATACTTGAAAAATTTGATAAATAAATGTTGTTTTTTGACAGTGCCACTAGTTTTTGTTGGTTTCAAACATGAATTACTGATGTAACAAGGCCTGTCTTATTTGAATTTTTAGAACACATTCTTAAAATAGTTAATAGACCTAGCATCCTTTGTTACCGCCATAGCAACATAAAATTCCATTGCCATTATGTAGTTGAGACACCTGAAAGAATGTACGTTAAAAAGACTACGTCTTGAACAAAAAGAAGTAAATAATGTTGAAAACAACTGTCTAATTGTCACTTGAACAGTGTTCAAAACACAGCCCAAGTGTTTCTACATCCTAAAATATGTTAAATTCCCTCCCAAAACCCAGGTGATGTCCTCCATATTTTGTTCTTGCCACTAAGAAGCTTGCCCTGTGAATAAACGTGACTAGTTTATGAGGCAGAAATTACAGGAACATTATTCTGATGGTTTAGAATCTGTGTTCTGAGATCACTTATTTTCATCTGCTAGACCAGAAGAAATCAGACAGCGCTACGTTACATTTATGTTTTATCCTATGGATGATACAGCACCACCCTCTGATATTTTATTAAACCAAGCATACAACAGACACAAACCTGTATCAATAACGTTTTAAGAAAGAATAATAATAATAAATGTTCCCTGAATAGTGAGATTCTCTCTTGACCCCTTCAGCTTTCAAGAATCATAAAAACTTGGAGTCTGTTGATCTTATGGATCAATAATTATTATCATTTATTTATTATTGATATAATAATAATAACAACACCATTATTATTAGTATCATGTTTTAATAATAACAATAATATTACTTTTTATTAATAATAATAGATTAATACTGCTACTACTACCACTAATAATAATAATTATGATGATAATAATAATAAAAAAGAACAGTAAAAAAATAACACAATTGTGTTTATCTTTCTTCATTTTGTCTGAAAGCCATCCTCGTTATTGTCACTTAAAATAACCGGCATTTGTGTTTGTTTATGAGGCAGAAATTAAAGGATAATTATTTGATGCTTGATAATCCTCGTTTTGGGATCACGTTTGACCGTCTCCTGGACCGGAAGTACTGGTAAGATTGAACACGTTCTAGCTTTACAGAAGTCATTCGGGCCCGATTTAGACGGTTCCGGGCGGGTTCTCCGAACCTACACTAACCCTAACCTTGACCCGGCACCGATGCGGGTCGGGTCCCAAATCCTGCTGATCGCCCGGTTCCGTGATTGTTCCGTGCATCCCAGACGTTGCTGTTTTACGATTTTTGAGCCCGAAAAGTCAAGCAAAACAGACAAACTACGAACTGTATGTCCAAAATAAATGCATGTCGTGATAGGAACGGGCACATTTCTCGCTAAAAATATTATCAAAATAAAGATTAGTCCACAAAATATTTTATTCTGAGGGATTTTCCACCAGAAAAAGAGTGGATCTAAGGTGCCGGACAGAAACTCAAAAGTCACGTGATCAGTCACCAATCAGGAGAAACCTAAACATCCGACCACGTGATCAAAACGAAACCTAAAAGCCGCTCCTGTTGTTTTGAATGGGCTGCAACTGCGTATCATATGCACGCAAAAACCGTGTTTGGCGTATACTATGCACGGTATTCCGAGGGTGCAAAGCCGTGGAATAGGGACGCATTTCACTGAGACCGGGTTGCACTATTACTGCCAAATGTTTTCCACCTTTTCCACCTCCAACGTCTCTAGGAAGACTTCCCACAGGTCCAGGAGCGTTTTAATGTCACACCGTTCTTCCAGAAGCATATTTGGGAGGTCAGACACTGAAATGGTCTGACTGACTCTTTTCAAACTCAGCTGCTCGAATGTGCTTTACGCCCCCGCATTCTGTAACAAACGTTTGGAGAAGCAGTCAGCATGAAAGAGAATGATTTTATACACCTGTGACCTTGAAAGAGATTGGAGCAGCTGAGATAAATCATCTTGAGCAGTGAGAGAAGGCTTTCGACAATGTATGATCCCAATCACCTCTAAGTGGGAAATATTGATTTAAGGAAAAAAGTGTTGTTTTTTTAATCAAGATATAATCATATTTATAATCAGAGTTGCATATTAGTAGCAGATGGAGTGCATGTTTTAAGAAAACACTAAAATCCTTTTTGCAGTTTGCAGCTCAGCTTGTTTTCCAGGATCTGCTCTGACATCATGACTTTTTTTTTTCCAGTCAGCATTCCCAAACTCTGGCCTCCATTTTGGAGCTGTTCTTCACAGTTTAACTAACCATCACTGAAAGACTTTGGCGTATTACCTTGGCAACTGCCTGTTTTACCATAAAGTCACTGCTCAGAGTTTCCTTAATGGTTTCATTCTAACTGAGACATTTGGTATGGAAATGTGACCCCTCCCTGCTTTGACAAAATGACTCTGTCAGCATGAAGGATTTTGTTTGCAGCACAAAAACAAGACCTGAATTAACATATCAAGGAGGTTGAGGAGGGAAAAGGAAAAATGGGAGCTATTCTAAACATCTTCCCAGTGGACATCCGACAACGATGCCTGGCTCTGTAATAGCAGTAATAGCTATTTCAGCCATGTGCATTTCAAACGTAATTGCCTTGATGTTTGTTTCTCCTTCAGGTGTCTGAAGTCTGCTTTGTATTTTTTTTTTTGTCGACACGAACTGCATTTGTTTGTCTTGCCACACAGAGCCTCATCTCGCAGAGGTGGATGCTCCTGCCGCCGCGGCTGCACGGGAGGATGTTTACACTGCTTTTCGTCAGGTTTTATTAAACCTATAACTCGCAGAAACAGACACTCGTGAAATTTGTCTCAGTGTGATTTTTACATTAATGCTGTCAAAGGGGGTCAGAGGAGCTTGTGGAGTCTTTTTGAGGAGCGGATGACAAGAAGTGGAGCGGCGGTGCTGCTGGAGCGAGATAGCAGTGTGTGCGGGGGGGTTCCTGGGGTGGGGTGGGGGGTGCATTAGCTGCTGTCTGCATCTGAGAGGGTGAGGGGAAGTGGGAGAGAGGCTTAATGTCTGTCTACTTCTATTTCCCTCTTAATTTCACACACTGTTGAGTCAGCCTATTGACTGACTGCTTATGGAGGTGCTGGCGGTCCACCAGCACTGTAGAGGAGGTGGTGCATATAACTCTTCCTCACAGCTCCATCTCACCATGCAAGACCTCCACTTATTTAATAAGCTGGTACGAGGCCCATTTTCACCCATCCGTGCATTTGTGTAATCTCCCTCCTACACGGGAGCGAGTGTGTTCGATGCTCTTCCCAGGTTGTAGCTGAGGGCATTCCCACAGGACTGCGCTCACGCTACAGCTTTGTGCGAGACGGGTAGTCAAATAAGAGGGAACATGCAAGCACTCGGAGGGCTCTTAGCGCCTCTTTGCCCCATGTGTCCTCATATCTCCAATCAATGCTCCTTTACTCTTTATTCCCTCAGTCCCTAAACTTTTTAGATCTCACTGGAGCGGGGAGTTGTGTTTTCTGCACACAAAGCTGCTTCTCTGTGGCATATTTTCTGCAGCACAGAGATGCTTTATTTCTGAGTCATCCTTCAATTCTTGAATGTAACTGTCCCATAAAAATGGTTAAGGACACCAACCCTTTAGGCGCAATTAGTCCAGGTGATTTCATTTAATCCCGCTGTTCACTTAGTTCAGTTTCTTTCAGTTTATTTAGCCATTCCGTTTATTGATACAAGATGAAAAAACCCCTTTGTCACAGCTACAGGGCAGATATGGGATGTCTGTGGACAAAAAAATGGTCAAATCTGTCCGGCACAGGCAGGTACCACATAAACTTTTTTTTTTTTAAAGTTCAAATTTTTATTCCTCCAAATGCAAAAGTTACAAAATTGCACTGGCACTCCACAATACTCAGTAACAACAGAAACTTAGTTTCTTTACTGTTCAACAGAATAGTACTTTCTTACAAGGCGTATAAAAATACTTTACAATAAATGAATCTCCAGTAACACTTCGTCAACACTTCAATGTTTTATGATGTAAAACTTTATTTAAAAAGAACAAAAATCTTTCAAATTTAATGCCCAAAGTGAAACCATGAACCATTTACCTTAAACATTTAAAAACTGAAATACACTTTTGGGTTTATTCCCCTCTGAGATTTAAGATTTTCAGCAAAAATCTGCTGATTGACCTATTAAAAAAAAAAAAAGATTCAGCTTAGAATGCTGCAGGATCCAAACAATTAGTGTTTAAACTCTTAGTATTCTATAATCCGATTGTGCAAAGATGATCTTAAAAAAGGATTCTGCAATGTTTTCAGTATGATGTCATTAGAATGCAAACTTTAGAATTTCTGGAATGATGGAAAAATATTACAAAACCCTAAACTTTAGAGCAGCTCCACACAGAAATGCCTAAATCCAAATACATTAAACAGTAAGACTATGATGAAATAGGCCTTAAAAATTGTATTTGTTTTGATTATAAATATATAGCTTTTAAATTATTATTTTACATTGTTTATTTTTTTCTCTTCCCTTCAGTTATTTTATCTCACTTTTCTAGGAGTCTTGTCTGGATGGAAAAGCAAAAGTTTGGGGTGCAACTGACCTTGAAAAAACCCTTAACTTTACCATCACAAAGAAGGGAAGAAAAAAATGTTTTCAATTTTAAAATGAGGTACCACATAAACTTTAAATGTTGTAGTGAGCCAGTGGAATTAAAAAGTTCATTCTCATTTTTTCTGCAGGCATCCTTTGGGCAACAGGTCAAATCTTTTACAGCACGCAAGGGTAAGTAAAGGTTAAGTTGGGGAGACGCAGGCACAGATTTTTCCTTTATTTAGCCTTCTCAAACCACTGCACAAAGAGCCCATCAGAGATGTTCAATTCACTTTCATTAAATTGTATTTATAGAGTCTAATATCACAAAACAATTGTCTCAGGCTTCACACTGCTAGTTGTACAACCGTAGGAAGACAGTCATAAAATATAAAAAATAGCTGGTTGCTAAACTAAACTAAACTAAAGTGGTCATCCCTGCCTTCAGACCTTTCGGTAGGGGGATGAAAAATGATGATGACATTAGAAAGCATCATATAGCGCTTAGCTAGCATTTCCATTTTCCTTTTTATGGTGGTATCTTCTTTCAAACAACATAAAATTCTTGTTAGACAAGATGTGCAAGAAGTAAAGAAGGAAAAGATGAGCTGCTGGAGGACCTCTATTGTTGTTGATACTTTTCTAGTTGTCGCATTACAATGAGGCTATGATACGCTAGCGGTCTACACCATGCGCACGCCATGAAAACAAACCGCTAGTGCAGGGGTCACTAGCGGTACCAGGTTGCCCCCAAGGACCACACAAGGTGCCTTCATGTTGCGTGTTTATCAAAATTAGGAAAACTCACTTAATTACACTTGCATCATAGATTTAAAAACTAAAACTTCTTAAAATTATTTTCATAATTCATGAACTTTAGATAAGTTTATGTGACCTCTTGCCTACTCCAGTTCAAAGATTGTTAATTTTGTTAAAAATGCTGTAGATTTGATCATTAGTTCAAAATGTGACAAGATTTGTTTAAAAACGTGTACGTTGATTTTTCTTTACATTATAGATAAACATGATACAACATAGTGACTGTGATGACTTTTCAAAATTTCTCATTAACAAAATCAAAGACATTAAAGAAAATATTCCAATATCTTCCTGCCATCCCACATCTGGTTCAGAGCCCCCCCTGCACAAACCTGGACTTGTTTTGAACCCATGTCACTGGAGGATATTGCAAAACTCGTGACTAGAATGAAACCTTCGTACTGTTCTTCCGATGTTCTCCCTGCTCGCTTCTGTTTAAAAACTATAAGACACTGTGGGCCCCTGGATTACCAAATTGGTTAACCTGTCCCTAGAACTTGGTGTGTTCCCTAGCTTTTTAAAATGCTATAGTAGAACCAAAACTCAAAAAGCCCAACTCGACCAAACTCAGCTGAAGAACTTCAGGCCAAAATTTCAAAACTCCCAATTCTTTGTCCAAATGCTAGAAAAAGTAGTCCTTCAGATCAGCTCACACGTTTTTTTGGAGAAACAAGAAATCTACGACACTTTCAGTTGGCTTCCGCAATTCACCACTGCACTGAAACAAGCACTGCTGAAAAATTCAGTGACATTATGATGTCTGCAGAACTCAGGGAGAATGCACTGTGCTAGTTCTGCTGGAACCTCTCCTCTGCTTTTGACAACTGTCGATCAATCGTATCCTGATAACAAGGCTGCAGGATGTGGTTGGGCTGGCTGTTCCACCCTCGAATGGTTTCCACTCATATCGGGCCGATAGAGCTTCAGTGTGTCAGCAAACAACGCTACATCAGCCTAAAACCTAAAACCTAAAAAGCTGATTTGGGGGGTAGCCTCAGGGCTCAGTCCTGGGGCCACTCTTGTTCCTGCTGTATAATCTCCCTCTCGGCAAGCTAATCCAACAGTTCAGTGATGTCTCTTACCATCTTTTGCAGATGACATCCAGCTATACTGTTCTTTTAAGCCTTCTGAGTCCAACAAACTGAGCTCATTAATTCACTGCCTCTCCAAATAAAGAGTGGCTAAATGACAAACTGCCTGCAGCTTAACCCTGACAAAACAGAAACGCTGAATCATTTGCCCGCAGACAGTGTCATCCCAGGCATAAAATCTCAACTAGGCATCCCTGAGTCACCACACTAAACTTTCCGCCTGAGAAAACTTAGGAGTTGTGTTTGATGAAGCAATGTCTCTCGAGCATCATTTCCAACCAGCTCATAAAGACTGTACTTTCCAGCTCCATAATATGTCCAATTCAATCCATTGGTCTCTAACGGAGCTAGAATGATAATTCACGCCTTTGTATCCTCTCGTTTAGACTACTGCAACAGCCTCTTACCTGTAACAAAAAGGAACTGAACCGCCTCCAGATGGTTCAGAATTCCGCTGCTCGGCCTTCTGACCCACAACAGAAGAACACACATCACTCCCATTATTAAAAGTCTTCCATGGCTCCCGGTCTCTTTTAGAATTCTTTTAAATTTTATCCTGACTTTAAGAGCCCTTCATGGACAAGCCCACTTACATTGCAGACCTCATCCAGCCCTAATCCCTCCCAAAGGCTGAGATCCTCCGGCAGAACTTACTGATGTTTCCCCGGACACGTCTTAAAAACAGAGGAGATCGGTCTTTTAAAAGCAGTGGCAACCCAGACTATGGAATGAACTCCCGCAAAATTTTGCTACCGTCACTGGCTTCATATTGCGTTTTTAAAACCAACTTAAAACCCATTTTATGATCTAGCTTTTTAGTTCTTTGACTGGGTCCTCTCTCGTAACTTGTAAATTTATCACTTTATGTACTTTTATGTGTTTTGTATTCTATGTGTTTTTCTAACCTCCTTCCCTGTAAAGCACTTTGTGACTTATGTTTGAAAAAGTGCTAATATAAACATACAATATTACTTACTACAACTATAGTGAAAATGGGACATTTTTCCTATGAAATGTTGTGATGGAATTGATCATCTGAAAATTTAACATTTACTTAGATTAATTAAGAAATGTACATTGATATCTGTTTCCTAGCTTGTTGTCATTGTTGATAATTATGGTTAAGCAAGGCTTAACTGAGTGGAACCGCTCACCAGAATTAACTGGACCGTCCCATACTGGACTATACTCAGTGGAAATGAGGTTCAAAACTCTGATGAAAAAGGGTTCAAGGAAGTGCTGGACACTTAAATTAAGTAAATGATGGATCCACTATACAATGTTGATATAGATACTCACTGGTCACGTCACCAGGCACACTTTTCCAACTGCTGATTAATACAAATTCCTAATCAGCCAATTACAGGGCAGCAACTCAATGCATTTACACATGCAGATGTGGTCAAGAGGATCTACTGCAGTTCAAACTGAGCATCAGAATGACGAAGAAAAGTGATTTCCGTGACTTTGAATGGGGCGTGGTTGATTGGTACCAGTTTCTGAAGATTTCAGAAACTTCTGATGTACTGGAAATGTCCTACATATTCTCCCTCCCAACTCGTCACATATGGATGTATGGTTCGGGTCTCTTCTGCATCGCTTTGGGTGACCCAAACTCGTAATAGTTTACACACTGGCTGCTTGCTCCCATTAAATCATGGGTTCCCAATGCTTAGGACACTGTACCAAGCTAGGGTTAGGGTACTGTGTTTGGGTTAGAGTACTGGTGTTGGTCCGGTACTAAAGGTTGGGGATCCATGATTAGAGAAGGCTATTTTTCCCTGTCTGTTGCCCGGTACCAATTGACCCTTGGACCAATTTAATGGAAATAGTCAGCAACAAGAAGCAGAAAAACACCAGGTATCACTCCTGTCAGCCAAGAACAGGAAGTTGAGGCTACAGTTCTCACAGACTCACCATAGAAGGCTGGAAAAATACCAATAGCATGAAATCATGGATCCATCCTGCCTTGACAGTTCAGGCTGGCGGTGGTGGTGTAATGGTGTGGGAGACATTTACTTGGCACACTTTGGACCCCCTAGTACAAACTGATGTTTGTACTAGTACTGTGTTGTTGCTGACCATGTCCATCCCTTTATGACCACAGTGTAACATCTTCTGATGCTACTTCCAGCAGGATAGGCCACCATGCAGAGATGGAATCATCTCATAATAGTTTCTTGAAGATGAGTTCAATGGACTCTAATGACCTCCACAGTCACCAGATCTCCGTCTTACAAAGCAATAATCTTGTTTTGCAAATCTTTTTTGTAATCTTGTTTCAAATCTAGATTGTTCTGTTTCTGTCAAGCTCACATCATGATAAAAGCATAGCTGACAAGTTCCTTCTGCAACAATTTAAAACCAGCCACTAACCAATCAGCAGATAGATGCTCCACCCCCTTAGATTTACCGCCATGCCATGATGAGGACAAGCAGATGGGAATGTTTAAGCAAAGATACTTCTCCCTTTGTCTTCTAGAAATTTCTAAGAGCTCATTTTCTGTGGTATTCTGCATAACTGCAATGAAACAAACCATCAGTCGTTTCAGTTCATTATTGTCTTTAAAGTGCTGAAAATAAAGTTTGGCTTTTGTGGTTGGCTTAAAGCTTCCTTCTTTTTTGCTTGTTGTGGTCAGAGAGCAGCTGCCCGACTGAGAAGAATCTCTTTTTGTCCTGTGAAGTTATTTTCTCAATTTCACGAGCACATTTTCAGTAAAATACCACTTCCTTTGGACAAAATGTTTTTGTCTGTAGCTGTTTGGGAGAAGGTAAAGCAGCAACTACACCCACTTTATAAACCTCCTTTCTCAAACAGTCCTTCAGTTGTCTGAAAGTAGAAAGTCACTCGTTTTTTTCTTTGAGTTTATTTAGACACGCCACAAAACTTGATATAGGTGGTTTCTGTCTTTGGAGCGGAGAGACTCCAACTGAGAGATGTGAATTTGGATCCTCTGTGTGTTGAAGTGTCTTTGGGAAAAAGAGCAAACTCCTCACTGCTTCGGGGTGAGTCATTGCAGAGTTAAAGCGCTGCTTATTTTAGAAGATAAGAAGGCCCGTGTGTGTCGGCCGAATGAGAAACACGCTGTACAGCACTTTTAAAACCCCAGATAAGGCTGAATGGGGGTTTCATCCATGTGGATCATTTAATATTGTTAACAATCTCTCATTTGCCCCTCTTCTCTGCAAAGTCAACGATCTACAATTCATTATCAGAGATAAAATGAAGTGCAGCATGCCTGGAGTTCAACACTAATATAAAACCCCATCTTGTGTGTAACTGGAATTCTGGAAAAGTTGGAACATGGGCTTCCAATAAGGGCTGTGGACAGGGTTGGGTAATTATTGCGTTTTATTCGGTTCCAGTGCCAAAGCGGTTCTTTGGTTTTGGTTCCTAATCGATGCAAAATTTCAGTACTTCAGTAATAAAAAATTTTTCGTTATTATTGTTGCAGCAACTGTCTATCTGCCAGCATATTGAGCGAGCGAGCTCAAGAGGCTGGCTGCAGCCAGAGACCCGCCGCGTAACGGATTAATATTTTACTCGCTGATAGCATCACTGAAAACGTCATGTGCCTTAAGTTAGCATCCTGATTGGTTGATGCGATGCAGCGACCTGTCAAACTTCTGTGACCTGCTGTGATCAGCCAAACATTCGCAGCGCGTGCTCTCGTGCTCGCCCCGTCACCGGTTGTCTATGAGCCCGCCCACTATTACAGGAAAGGCAGAAGGATTGGCTAGAAATTCAACGTACTGAACAGATTAGAAGTGAGTGACATGTCCTAAAACAAATAGACTTTCACTCAAACTAAGACCAAAATTTGGGAACCGTTTGCGGCTGCTTTTTTCAATTTTGGTAGAACGGCAGAAATCTTAACGGTTCTTACTTGGAACCAAACTGTGGTGCCCAACCCGAGCTGTGCAGTAGTGTAGTGGTTACTGCTCTCTGTGGTTTGAATCCCAGTTGGATCCATGGAGTGTGCGTGTTCTCCTCGTGTATGTGTGGGTTTTCTCTGGATATTCCAGCTTCATACCACACAACTGATAACTCTAAACTTTTTTTTCATCATGTGTTTTCTTTATTGCAGGTTATTCAAGTTATAAACTGACCAGTGAGATGTCTCAATAAGATCATGAAGTGCCCACTGGCCCCAACTCAAATGTTCAAGTGCTTGATTGACAGATCCTCGGACCAATCACAGCTTACTAACGTCGTTTGGTCCCAAAATGGCGAAATCCGGCAATGTCCGTACTGCGAAAAATGGCAACTGAGTTGATTTCATTTCGTTGGAATCCGAGGTAAGGCATTTTCTGAGTGGGCTCCAGCAGCCGTATGACCCAAAAATGGATTAAGTGGGATGGATGGATGGATGGATGGATGGATGGATTTAGAATAAAACAAGTCTTTGGCTTTTCCTAAACCCCGATATTTCTTCAATTTCTTTCCTTTTTTTTTTTTAACAAAAGGTTGAATTTGTACACCCTATGTAATTATGGGCTTCTAACATCAAATTGTAGATATTTCACATCTTTTTACTTCCTCCATGACCGATTAAACATTTTCTACCCAAATTTGGGAGATAATCTGTTTCTCCAAGGCTTCCCCTTTACGCTGATCCTCTTACAGACCTGACATGAACGATGATAATGACTTACAAGACATTTACCTGATTTAGCTTTTTACAATTTTCACCTTTTTTCTTGTCGTAACCTTTTTAAGGTTAAGACAGTCCTGATCTTGCAGGCATCCAAATGAAAATGATACACAGAAATGTGTACAATTTCTTAGTATGGACATGAGTTCCTCTCTAGATTTCATACTGTCTTATGTGATTTAAAAGTTTTATTTTTCATTTTGTCAAAAAAATGTTGAAACCTTTCCCCACATAAAACTGGGTTATACTGTTTATACAGTGGCCCTGAGGTTAAAATAACATCAATACATCACTCAGCGTAAAAATATGTTTGAGATCACAAAACAGAAAAAATTAGAAATAGAATTTATTTGAAATTCCAGAAATAAAAAGGTTAAAAGAAAAGTAAAAAACAAAAGTAAATTCAAAAAATTAGATTAGATTAGATTAGATTAGATTAGATTAGATTAGATTAGATTAGATCAGAAACTGTTTATTTCAAGCAACCAAAGTAAGAATAATGTATAAACAATTACCTGGTTTAGATCCATAAAAAAGTCATGTCAAACAGAACAATTAGGCATCAAATTATAGATTGCTTGAAATGAAGTAGGATGAAGTAAACTTATAAAATAAAAAATAAAATGAAATAATAAAAAAAAAAACCAAGATTTAATGTTTAAAATAAATGTTTATTTCGATTTATGGAAATTGTTTTTGTTTTTCTAAAGATTTCCTTTTGATTTTGTTTCCTTTTTTGGAATTTTTATTTCTGTTTCCCGAAGCCGTTATGTTTGATTCCTAACACGTTTTTTTTTTGTTTGTTTTGTTTTTGTCACTCTTGCTTTTTATTCATCATTGATGATCAATAATGTTTTTAGTGGAAGATTGTTGTTGATTTGGATACAGATTAGTTTTTATATTTTTGCTTTATACTTCAGGTTAAATAAGCATTTTAAAAGGTTTTATCCAGCTTTTTGCGCAAAAACAACAACTGCAACAAACAGTGGTTATATATGCAAAAAAAAACCCTTTGTATTAAGATTACAAGAAGTTGTTCATTTAATTTTCAAATTCAAACTAAAAAAAAAATCTAAATTTTAAAGTGCTCAAAAAGGATCGGATAGAAGAAAATATTATGAATCCCAACCCCAAATTTTACTATATTTTATACATTTTACACATTAACATATAATTATTCTTAAATTATTACCTAGCAATTAAAAAACAAAGATAATCATCAAGGAACTTTATCAGTCATGACTGACCATATACTGTCCCATTAGGTTTCTCATTTTCTAATTCACAAGTTTTTCCATTTGCAACTTTTCCTTAAATCTACCTTTCACTAGCAGAAGATATATGTAATTTAATGTTCATCTCGCTCTCAAAGTGTTTTTGTGAAAACCTGGGAATTCTGTCTGCAAGCAAATGTCCCCTCAAATCACAGGAGCGTTTCGTGAACAGGTTCTTGGGAGAATTCAATAAAAAGACCCGGGTCAGTAAATTGAGCCTGCAGTGGAACAGCAGCGTCTGCTGAAATTGCTCCTCCTTTCTGGGTTGTGTGAATAAATATAAGGTAAATCACCAACTTGTAATCTTACCGCTGTCACCTTTCTTCACCGCTAAAGGCTCTTATCAGCGTCAACAGCGCCGAGCCCATTTTGTCCGCTAGACATAAATAACTTTACATTGGTGGTGAAGCGAGATAAGGTGTTTGGTGAAATGTGAGCCTTAACAGATTTTGACAGGAAGCTAATATTCTGTTGGTTCAGACGGGGGAACATTGGAAACGAGAGGCAGGATAATGTGCGGAAGCTGTGTGAGATCAAGGAACAAATGGCTCGCCGTACTTTTTCACACTCCATGCAGACAGAGTCATTGATATCGTGAACACCGGGGAGAACTGCCTTTCTACGTATATACGGGGCCTCATTATTTTGTTCAGATGGAAATATGTGTAATTTACCGTACTGTTGGGGAGGAAGAGAGGCAGAAAAAGAAAAACAGATCCGTCTTTATGTGTTTGGAGCTATAGTGTGTGCTTGTCAACTCCCCTCTCTTAATAATAAACTCCTGGTGTTACTTTTCCCCATAAAGGAGGCTTCCAGCTAAAGAGAAAGCCACGTCTGCCCTCACGATTTGTTATTCAGTGAACCGCATCTCTGGAGAAATGGATTTACTGGCGTGCCCTCTGCAGAGGAATGAAGGTCAGCCCCTGCCATGGAGATGCCATTTGCGGCACAATGCAATTGTTAATACGCAGCTCCGAGAAAGCAGGCAGAAAAACCTTCATACCCATTTGGAATTCCGGTGACGGAGAGGGATGAAAAGCGAAGGGTGGGGGGGTGGATTAGAGGGGCAGAGGCAGAGCCTCTCGCTTTTCTCCACAGTTTTCGTGCCCTCGCCACTACAACCCTCTGCTTTTTGGAGGACAGATCCCGCAGCTGAGGCTCCTGCGGCACTGCTCACATTCCTGTCTACTCGCATACCTCGGAGAGAAATTTCACCTTTGACCGTAAAAATGTGAAAGACCTCAAAGAAAGAGAACAAACCAGACGCTTTAAACCAGCCAGAAATCGAGATGTGCTCGCAAGGTTTTCTATCAGCATAACACAGATTGTGTGTCTTTATTCAAAAACGAGGCTCCACAGTCACTTCAGCTTCTCCTCATTTCCTTCATCAAGTTGAATGTAATTGATTTTTTTTTATTGAAATTCATTCTTAAGAATAAAACTGTATAATTTTAGTATTTCTGTGTGCC
Source organism: Oryzias javanicus (assembly GCA_003999625.1). Taxonomy (NCBI): domain Eukaryota; kingdom Metazoa; phylum Chordata; class Actinopteri; order Beloniformes; family Adrianichthyidae; genus Oryzias; species Oryzias javanicus. Next base: position 23,802,397 of record CM012446.1, on the reverse strand, counting down.
GTTACAGATTTGTTGTCCTTTTTATGCAAAAAAAAACAACAATTTACAAAAATGTGTGACTTTTTGATGGTTAAGGTGCTTCACTTTAGTCAATCTTTATTAAAGTGAAATGTTTTAAATAAACTTAACTCGGAACAACTCTTAATGTTTATATAGTTTTGATGAATTTTATACATGTGCTTGCTTATAAATACACAAATTTATGGATTTTTATTAAATAAATTACTTTTTTATCCCTATCTTTGCCTTTTTATATGTTATTCATATTAAGTATACTTGAAATTTTTTGGATAGTTGCAAAATCTAGTGTTTTTTAACACTTTATCAAAACATTTTTAAGGAGAATAAAGCATAAAAATCAGATGTTTCATACACATAACAAAAATAAAAGAGTAAGAGTATTGTTCTTGTGTGTTTGAGTAGGAAAAAATAATCCTTTGATTAGTTTGTACATGTAAATACCATTTCTTTCAGATTAAATGTGTGATGAAGAATAATTACATATATAAGGAAGGGTTTGATAAGTAACAGTCACATCTTTGTTTTTGTTTTTTTTATCATTTAAAAATCATTCAAAAATATTTTTTATAAAATTTTGAAAAAAGTCATTTCTAATCTAATCTAATCTAATCTGATCTAAAAATATAAATATAGTTGAGTGGGAAAGATTTCATTAATAATAAGAAAAAAGTTATTTAAATATCCACAAAAACAATAAAAATATCAGTCAGATTTTATTGTGACTCAGTTGTACTAGCAACTTGTGTAACAGCTTTTATGTAAGATATGAAAAAAAAAAAAAAAAAAATCTGTTCCAACTTGCCTCGATGACAGATTCTTCAAAGTAAAAGCATGAAGTCAGGATGAAAATGTTCTTCTGATGGCCAGCAGGGGGCTCTGGTGGACACAACAAGTGAGCCTGTTTTTCTAAGTCCCCTTATGAATAATGTTTTTTTTGTTTTTTTTTTTTAACCATTTAACGACCCAACGATTTAAAAAAAATTAAATAAAACTTTTCTATCTCTTATTCCCTTCAGTGAGTAATAAGACAAATCAATAATTCTGTTGTTTTCAAAATGTGCCCTATCATTTGGTTGGGAGGGCAATTAGAGGGCATACATATTGATGAACTCATTGAATTTATTTATTATGTTAAGATTCTTAGATATATTTACATATACAGACCTTTTTGAGAACTTTAGTTATATTTAGAAAAATCAAATATGCATTAGGATACAAAATGCAAAAACTGCTTTTTGTAAATGTCCCTTGTGTGTATCCATCCATACATTCTAAATTTATTCACACGGGTTTGATGAAGTCTGGAACGTTATGCGAGTTAATGCAAAATTTAACTGGAGCGAGTTGGGTTTTTCTCATCTAATACAATATTGGAGAGCATGTTTTTTTAGAGAAGAAAATAACTGTGTCATTACAGCTGTGAAGAGGGAGAAAAAGTTTTGACCTAAATGCTGTGATGATCTTCCTATAGAGTTTGAGAGTTTTAAATAAACTTACCTTCAAGCAGAGCCAGATTTATTTGTATTTTTTTCTCTTTGACATCATGGGAGTCACTGTATATGCATCTACTAAAACTGGTTTGGATGTCCCCACCCAGTTTCCTCCAAGGAAAATAAAATAAGCATACATTGAGCTGCTCCTTCAACGGAAGTCCCTTTGCTCCTTTTGCAAGCAGGGAACAGAGTAAGAGCACAATGATGTCTCAGTTTGATGTAATAATTTCAGCTCGTTGCACAGAGCTGTTTCCAGTATGTAGGACAAGGATTTGCATGGAAAACTTCAGTATGAAGTCAGCTTCAAAAACTCTTCTTAAACTTGTCAAGTACTCATAAAGCCATTGTTGAGCTGCCATCATTTCATTTATTTTTTATTGAAGCCCACAGCGTTCCTTCAGTCCCACAGGGAGCAGTTTGGGATCTCGTAAAGTATTCATTCAAGAGAATTCAGTCAATTTCTTCCGAGTGTGTGAGATTGTGTTTGGCCCCTTTTTGCATAGAGAATTCACTTCTTGCTTAAAACAAATATTCCAGATGGTCAGATTCTTCTGTTATGAGATGTGACAGTTTTACAAACGCTGCAGACGTTTCAAGCTTTTATTCTGTGGTCCATGAATTCTCCAACGTGTTCTCCTCCTCTGAAGTATTTCCCTTTCCAGGAAGGTGGCTTGAAGTTATATCGAGATCGATGTTGCTGTTTAGTTCCTTTGAACCGTTACCTGTCTTTAGTGAAAAAAGGGGCTTTTTTATCCTGAGGTGTGACCAAAATAGCTTTGAGACACACATTAATCAAGCTGGATGTTAGTAAAGTCTTAACTTTTCTAAAGTTCTGCTCGGAGAGCCGCAGTGTTCAGTCACTGCTTATTTAATGGAAAACCGGAGCTTTAGGAAATTTACATTTTCCAGCTAGCTGAAGGGTTTTTTAATTCAATATTATCCCGTTTACGGTTTTAGAGAATGTTATCTGTCCTTGGCTCCATAAGGGGTTTTCCATTAGCTGAGGGGGGTTGGATTCATGGTCCCTGCATGACCACCAAACAGCTGATAAGACCTGGACTTGTTTTCTTTCTGTCCACAACTAAGCTGTTAACCAAACAAAAAAAACTTAAAAAGTTCTACAACTTCTTTTCCAATTTATACCTGTTATGTCTCTTTTTGTGGATTCACAAGTAAGCTTGGTTTTGTCTGTTTATCAGCGGGTACGAGTTACGACGGATGGAAAACAAACTTTCCCTGCTGCTTCTGCTCCACACAGCCAGTGGGAACCTTCATCATCGGTTTAAAAAAAGCTCCTTCTGTTTGAGTGTGGTGCAGCAGCAACCGGGACGGTTGCAGAGGCACAAACAGCTTCCACAGAAAAAAAACTCTCCAGGTTTATTTCAGAGCCTCACAGAAAAAACACACCATCACTTTATTATGGACATGTTTAAACTATCTCATGTCCAATTGATTCCTCCTAAAGTCCCTCATGGCAATTTTTTTTATTATATCATTAATTCAAACAGAGCCTGTCTGCAATAGTTTGATTGACAGTGATTTACAGTTTTCTTCAATTGTTTACACACAATTTTGTTCCTTTTCTTAAAATATTACCACAGTTATCCAAATACAGAATTCCTAAATTGTTTGCAAAATGACACACTCCATTCAAAACAAACACATCATAGTCAAAACATATACACACATTTGTAAAAATGTCATCCGTTTTCATTTAACCATAATAGTCCGCAATGATCAGATATTATTGCAGACAGTTTTACACTGCTGTGATAAAGGAAAAACACAACTGGAAAAAAACGAATTTTAGGAAAAAGTCTGCTATATTTCCGTCCATCATTATTTATGTAAAGGATCATTTCAATGACAAAATAAAGCAGTGACAGGCACAACATTGAAGCAGAAACCTTAATATTTCAAGTATTTATTTCAATTCAAGAAATACAGTATTTCTTACCATAATCAGTTACATTAATCAACCAACAATGAAATCAATGAAAAACAAAATCTGTAAATTAAAAAAAAAGAGCAACACAAATAATATAACTTTTCTTCATCTTTCTGTCTTTATTGGAACCGTTGGAAGAACCGCCTGGAGTGGCAAATCCACGCCTGCACAGAAGCTGCTTCGATGTGATCACATGCCAGCTTCATGGCGTAAATGAGAAGATTGTATATCTTCCACCATCATTCTGAAAAAAAAAAACTCTTCAATTGGCTTCAGGAAGGGGAGTGTGTGGGAAATAAGTTTTCAAATCCAGAATGATCATGGAACCAACTCTGGACTGGAGCAGTACAACCCATACAGGTGAACTCACCTGCTGCCTTTTATAACAAACTTGAGTGCTGCATTTTCAAATTAGCACGTATGCTTTCACAAGTTCATTCATTAATGTGGTCATTGGCAATCAAGTACTTCGCAATGACAAGGAAGTAACCACACAATCTTTATCTGTGTCTCAGGTGTTGAAACCTGTAGAGTTTCACAAATCACTATGTGTCACGTTTGCAGATATTGTGTGTAATGTTGTGCAGACCTGTGGTGGTGTTTTACCCCTTGTGTGGAGACTTTTATTTTGGAGTTTAAGTAAAAAAACTGCAAAAGGAGAAAAACTCGGAAATGCAAAAGCAAAATGATTTCTTACTACATTTGTTCTCTTTCATAAGAAAACACATACATGTTAAAAACTCAAAAAACATGATTTTCATCAGGCGGGACTTTAAATTATGTTGTTAAGACAACTGCAAATTTTGGTTAATTGTCTTATGGAGGTCAGACCAAGAAACAGAAACACCTCTTAACCCTTTAACTCCACAGCTTTAGCTCCAGTTATTTTGATTTTTCCGCAATCAATGCAAATCAACTAATTCTGATACAGACAAAAACAACAATTTGCAAAATTTTATCTTCATTAATTAAGGACACAAGTAGAGTGGAAATGAAACCTGCAACCTTCTCATTGCTGTACCTCAGTACCACATGTACAAATCTGTATTTTTTTATAGACAGATGGACAGACGAACAGACGGATGGAGCTTTAACCGTGTTTTTTTAGGTGTGTTCATTTAGTACAGTCAGTTGGTGAAAAAGTCAAAAAGTGGGAATAGAGAAAAGCTTTGAAAAAAGTTAATATTAATTCATAATTATACCACTATTCACATTTCATTCAGTTTTTTGAATTTTGATTAAAGCTTATGCCTTTTAGTCTGTGCTGTTATTACATGAATGGCCTGCAGAACAAAAATGAATCAATTTATTAGAGCTCTTACAAAAACTTAGCAGTTAGAAAAGTGGCTCAATGTGCAGTTCAGCTGCATCGAAAAGCGTCGGGTCCAGCCTTTATTCAAAGGTAAAATGTTACAGAAAGCTGTTTGAATCCGGGATTAAAGCCAGTGACCTGATAACAAAAGCAGACTGGCCACTCGCGGCTTCTTGTCTCCTCGGCTCAGAATGCTTCAGTTCTCCCACAAGGAGGTTTAGGGGAACAACAGGGCAACCTTTTCAACTAAAGCTGAAATAGTAGAAGCTGCTCCACAGATTACAGAACCTCTGTTCGTCTCTGGGATCACACACCTCAGAGGAAGAAAATCCTCATCTGGTCGGTGCAGAAAGGTTTTTAGGAGGTTTCATAGCTGACATGGCCGCTCCATGTCAAAAACAATGTGTCCGTCACAATCTTGATATAGCTTCATGTTTCAGTGACCTTCAACCATTGATGGGATTTTTGGAATGCAAAAAGAAACACTGAGGTATGTTTGCTACAACATTTCATTATGTTTTTGCTGTTTGTTTTATCTCAGCTTCTAACTGAGAAAAAAAAAATCCAGACTTCCCAACTACAATTCTTAAAAGCAATTACATTTTTTGAACAATCAAGTAAAAGATGAATAACAATTGGCTCCGTCAAGTGGTGATTACCCCAAAGGAACATTTAAAACTCAAGGAGGAAAAAATATTGAATTAACATCCTGACTTTCTTTTTTTGATTGATTTGGTTTTTTTAGGCATTAATTGTAGACAACACCAGAAAAAAATCCCACAAATTCATCAAACTCATTACAGAAATAATGATATGCATTGTTTAAAAAAACAACAAAGACACATAGGACACAACAGATTCAATAAATATAGTGAATCATAACTAAAGTAAAGTAGAGCTTGATTTATTGCTTGAAAAGGAGTGGGAAGAATCATACTAATATAATCCAACCCCTACTGAATTATTTATTTTAGACTTTTGCATAGTTTTTATAAACTTTCTTCTTCGCATTTTTGTTTCCATTGGCCTTTAACTCATAATAATGTAAAGCACTTTTCTTTCAAATTACGTTTCAGTGTATTATGCACTGTTAAATGCGGTTATACACTACTTAGTTACTGAATTACATTTTAATAAAAGTAACTATTAGCATTAATATGAAAAAAATGTTGATTTTAAAATATGTGTATTTCTAATTAGTTTTTAGTCAATAGTAATGAATAAAAGAAGCATACACATAAACATATTTGAATGGGGATTTCTGGTGATACAATATGTATCACCAGATTCATGCTAAAGCATAGCCTCACCAACAGTAGCTGTGTATGCTCCTGCTACCCAGTGACCTTGAATGAGAAAGAAAGGGGTATTTGAAAAAATACGTTTGAATGGATTAATGGTGAGTTCCATAGTGATGCAACCACAATGGAACACAATCCAGTGTTTTGTTGTGCTGATCCCAAGTCAGAATACATGAAGAGGATTTTGTCAGGAAGACATAAAGCCAAAACTGGATAAAAAATATGAGTCATAGAACGGATTTGCTGTGTCAGCCCGTAAAGAGACTTGTTGAAAGGAAAATAAGTTTGGTTTGTAAGGCTTTTGGGTGAGAAAGGCAGGTGCCTCTGTGGCCCAAACTCAGGTCATGGAACTTGGCTTTTGGAACATGGAACATTACCTTTCTGGGAAGGGAAGGAGCCTGAGCTTGTGTGGGAGGTTGAGAGGTATAGCTTGATATAGTTTGGTTCACCTTCACACACAACCTGGGCTCTGAAACTCAGTCCCTTGAGAAGGGTTGGACTCTACCATTTTGGAGATGCATGGTGAGAGGTGTGGGCTAGTATGGGCTTACTCATGAGAATCCAGCTCAGATGCCAAGTGTTGGAATTCACCCTGTTGAACTAGAGGACCGTGTCCTTTGGCCTTCAGGTTGAAGGGACTGTGTTTTCAACTTACAGGTCAAATAGCAGCTTGGAGAACCCAGCCTTCTTGATGTCTCTTAAAGGAATACTTGGAAGCACCCAAAAGGGTAACTGCATTGTCCTCCTTGGGGACTCCAATACCCACGTGGACAATGACAGTGGCATCTAAAGGGGCGTGATTGGAGAGAATGACCTCCCTGATCTTAATTCAGGAGATTCTGGCAAGCCATCTGCTGAGGCAGGAGGGGAAAGCAGTTTTCTGCAGGTGGGGAGCAGTTGAGTTTGACTGTGCACATTGTTGGGCAGAGGAAGGAATACTTTGAGGAGATCCTTAATCCTGTTTATGTGTCTTCTCTTGAGGCAGCGGAGGCTGAGGACTTTGGGATGGGGTTATCCATCATCTGAGATAGTTGTTGAGCTCCTTCATGACATGGCTCTGGAGGTTCTCTTCATATGCTTCTTTTCAATCTTTATGAAAAGATTTTTTATGTACAGCCAGGGGCCAAAGGGGGTCTGGTTTGGGGGCCACAGGATTTCCTCTCTGCTCTTTGTAGATGACGTTGTCCCGTTGGTTCCATTGAGCCAGGACCTCCAGCATGTGGTTTGAGGCAGAGTGTGAAGCAACCAGGATGAGGGTCAGCACAGTGAAATTTGAGGCCATGGTTCTTGACCAGAGAAAGGTAATGCCCCCTTTCTAGGTGGGTAGAGTGTTCATGCCCCAGATGGAGGAGCTTAAGTATCTTGGGGTCTTGTTCACGAGTGAGGGAAGATTGGAAAGTGAGATTGACAGGCGGATTTGAGTGGCACCCGCTGTTATATGGTTTCTGCACCAGTCCATTGAGGTGAAGATAGAGCTGAGCCAGAAAGCAAAGCTCTCTATTTACCAGTTAACCATCGTTCCAATACAAAACACCTATGGTCATGATCAAAAGAAGGAGATCCTATATATGGTGAGAAACTTGATCACCTGGAGAGAGCTTGGCTTAGACCTGCTGCTCCTTCACATTGAAAGAAGCCAGTTAAGGTGGCTCGGGCATCTGGTTTGGATGTCCCCTGATCACTTCTTTGGGCTTTGCTCTGGCCATGTCCCACTGGGCATAGGCCCTGAGGAAGACCCAAGTCTCTTAGCTGGCCTGGGGGACACCTTGGGTCCTCCCCAGAGGGGCTGGATGAAGTAGCTGGGGAGGGGTAAGCCTGGACATCTTTGCTTAGACTGCTGCCCCTGTGACCCAGCAATGTCACAGTCCCGTTTACTCATACACACACACATTCATACACTGGTGGGGGCTCTACTGCCAAATACTGGCACCAACCTATGACCATCAGGAACAATGTGGGGTTCAGAGTCTTGACCAAGAACTCTGACACAAATGCGCACGGGAGAGTAACTTAACCTAAAATCTAATGATCCACATTTTTACTATGGCTGTCCCCTACACATGCTTGCTATGAGCTGTCGCTAGCAGCATACCCATGGAAGAAAACTTCTGAGAGCTCTATGGGCTCTACAACTTGGGCCTGTAGGACCATCAATTAAGGCCTGTAAAACCATTAAGAACGCAATATCCCCGAGCATCAATTATGGCTTGGCATCTTACTCCATGTCAATGTCAATGCTGCTTTGTGTATTTTCTCATCCTTGATATTTTCTGTCATATCCAGTTTATTTAAAGTGAAGTCATAGACTTTTGCAAAAGTCCATGACTGAGTTGCTAGGAAACACAATACTTGCTCAGTCTCAGTTAGATCAAGGTCAGGGATGTGTGGAAGAGACTCAGGGTGTCGATGTGTTTTTTTAATGTAAAGCCATAGAAAAATTAATGCAATGTTTTATACTTGACTTTTTCAATGCCAAGATGAATGTCAAAGAAGTCCTCAAATCGTCACGATTTCTCCAGAAACTAAGAATAATCAGGACGGGGTAAATTTAGAACCAGTGAAAACAAATTAGCTCCGTGTCAGGTCTGTGAGCAACAAGTGATTTGAGAAATGTTAGGAATGAGCAACTCGGGGGCGCTGATCAACTTATCCTCAAGTTTCAAAATAAACAACTGACAGTCACTCTGACAAACTTGATGTAACACTTGATGAATTATATTAAAATGCTTGTTATTTACTTGATTCCTACAGTTTAACTTTCTAAAAGCTCAGTGGGAACAGATTCAGTTACTGCTGGCAGACAGCATGGAAAAGATTCAGATAAATTACTAAAATTATGTGTCCTTTTTTTCATCTTTGAAGTTATTTTTAGTATAACAACAGCTCTAATTGCATTACTCTCAGTATACTGAGTAACAAATTTAATGTTTCACGTCACACTGAATGTTTGTGCCTGACTGCAGCTGTGGACAATTTGAGTGTGCAGAAATACTTATGATGGTTTTCACTTTCAGGCCGGGATCAAATTATCACAGCCATCACACAGTCAATTAACTTCAATTCTGTGCCCCGTCATGTCCTTTAAACCACTTGATCCTCATGAGCATGGCACAGCATATACGATTTGTGCATTACGTGAATGGAGTGCCTGTCAGAGTTGTGCACAATGAGGATGAAATAGCTTCTGGCCTAGTTAATGGAGATGGATTGTATCCAGAATGATGGAAAGTCACATTTACTGAAGGCCACAGCCAGGTTGAAGTCCTGAACTGTTAGTGCGCTCGGGGAGGCTGATGGCTGTTACACATGTGACCGGCTCAGAGGTGAAAACGACGGGCCAGCCTTCTGCAGTCGAGCAGTTACAATAATTAGGCTTGACCGTGCTCCCGCTTATCCATTATTCCTGGCTTGTCCATTTGGGATTCCTCGCTCTCAAGTGTGTTTGCATTAAATGTCTGCAATTTCTACTTCGGAGTGAACGCTGCTGGAGTTACCTGAAAGTTTTCTTACCTCTAGTTGATCATTCAGAACCAGAATGAAAATAGCAAAAAGTTGAATAAAGATATGATGGATTTCATAGAATCTGAGGCAAACTTTTTCTGCAAGTTAACGTAAAGCAATATAGCGTGTACACACTATGGATTTGACGCTGGATCAAGAATGTGCTAAATGCGTATTCTTGAATACGGGTTTGGCTCTCGGGTTTTCACACTGGACAAGCAGGAAGCGTATTTTTTCGACTGTTTCCTAGTGCACTCCGCCTACAGTTGGAAGAGGCTTGGCGCGAAATGTTGAAGTAGTAGATATCTCATAAATTGGGTACAAACTGTTCTGTTCATTGCTCACATCCTTACAATGGATCGCCACCATATCAGGAGAGTGTCCAGAGTTAAATTAACAATAACCTGTGTCTGGGTTTGTCAGATAAACCAAATCTGTGTCTACTCCCTGATTAGACAAACCTGGTTTAACACATTTAATACGCAGAGCCCAAAAACAGTTGTAAAAACCTTTGTAGCTGCATGAACATAAGAGTTTTCTGGCTGCCTAAAATGTGCATTTACACATACCTGTCATTGGAAGAAGCTGCTTGAATATTTGTTGCTTAGGCCAGTGTGAATGTATATTGAAGGCGTTTGATTCATGTTCTTGAACATGTGTTTAACCTATGGTGTTCACACTGGAGGATGACACGGGAGTGGATTTTAACTCCTGTCCCATCCCGCTCCCGGTAATCTGACTCCTACTCCAGTTCAAAATGTATCCCGCTCCTGTCTCATTCCTTCATATTTTTGTTTTTATTTAGTCATAATGTAAAACATTACATTTAATCGTATCTGCTCCCAGCATGTTTCAGAGCAGTGGCTGAGTCCACATTGCTCCATTTTCAGTTACTGTGGTGCAGTGTTTGTCAGCCTCCAGGTCACCAGTTCGATTCCTCCGATGACTTTCCTGCATGGAGTTCATTATCTAACGTATATGCACGGGTTAACTAGGTAGTAGGCACTCTGGTTTCTCTCACAGTCCAAAGATGCAGTGGCGCCTTCAATGTTTCAGAGGGGTGGCCGCTGGGGGACCACTTTAAATCTTGGGGTGGCACACCTAAACCATGAATTATATTTTTAAATTAATTCTACTAAACCTAATAAAACAGCCTGTAGAAAGTTACAGACTACGTAATTGTCTGGTACTTTGATATATTGTATTTATATTTCAGGTTACTGATGTGCATAGATTAATACAAGTACAGTTAACTGTTTGAGTTGCACAAAAATGTTGTTTTATTTTCCAATAGGCAGCAATCTCCATGGATTATGATGTTTGCAGACGATATTGTGGTTTATAGAGATAGGAGAGAACAAGTGGAGGAGGAGCTAGAGAGGTGGAGGTTTGCCCTGGAAAGGAGAAGAATGAAGGTTAGCCGAAGTAAGACAGAGTACATGTGTGTGAATGAGAGGAACCCAAGTGGAAGAGTGAGGTTACAGGGAGAAGAGATAAAGAAGGGGGAGGAGTTTAAGTATTTAGGGTCAACAGTACAGAGTAATGGAGAGTGTGGAAAAGAAGTGAAGAGGCGAGTGCAAGCAGGTTGGAATGGGTGGAGAAAAGTGTCAGGTGTGATAGAAGAGTTTCAGCACAAATGAAAGGAAAGATGTACAAGACTGTGGTGAGAGCAGCCATGTTGTTCGGACTAGAAACAGTGAAGAAAAGACAGGAAGCAGAGCTGGAGGTAGCAGAGATGAAGATGCTGAGGTTATCTTTGGGAGTGACCAGGATGGATAGGATCAGGAATGAATCCATCAGAGCGACAGCACATGTTAGAGGTTTTGGAGATAGAGTCAGACTGAGATGGTTCAGACATGTCCAGAGGAGAGACGGTGAAGATGTTGGTAGAAGGATTTTGAGTCTAGAGCTGCAGGAAAGAGGTCTACGACCAGAGAGGAGGTTTATGGATGTAGTGATAAAGACATGAAGATGGCTGTTGTTAGAGGAAAGGATGCAGAAGATAGACAGAGGAAGATGATTGGCTGTGGTGACCCCTGACGGGTAAAGTCCAAAGGAAAAGAAGATTTAAACAAAAAATGAAAAATGACATTCTGCAGGGAAAATTTATAAATAAGAATAGAAAAAACAGCATTAGTTCATCATTCCACAATCTTTCTCTTTATTAATTTCAAAAGTATTCAACCATTGCTGTTTCACTTGGCGCTCTCTCTGTCTTTCTCATACTCAGCTCAGAGCAAACCCCGCCTGCCTGCGTGCATGCGCGGCGCAAATGCTTGACCATGCTTGACATGGCTCGAAGAGAAAAAACAGAGATGACTAATGAAAGATAAAAGAATTATAATAAAAGAAAATACTCCCAGAAAGGAGACTCCCGCAAATATGGACAACTCTCGCACCCCTGATCCATTGATTAAAAACACTTCTGACTCGCTGTGAGTGTGAGCGCACTCACACGCCTGTGCGTTGTTACTCGTGGACGGGCTGGCGGAGAAACAAACGTAACGTTGAGGCACGCCCCGTTCTGCGTACTGCAGCCAGAGGTATTTGGTCAGAGTACTAAACTCACTACACCTGCTGACCCTCGCCTGGACTCTGACATCTCTAGTCTCTTCTTGGATGATCCCATGCTCATGACTCACTTCTACCTGTCTGACCCTGATTTAGATTTGTGAACTTTTTGCTGTGCTTAGTTCCTGACTGAGCTACTAAACCTGCTCCACATTGAAACAGCTGTCTGCCTGATTTTGACACTGGACAAGAAGGGAAGGGCTTCTTACTTTATACAAGCACATGTTTGCCGCCTACAGTTTAAAATAGACTTGGTGCTAAATGTTGAAGCCTTTCCTTCACAGCTCTTCCTGATATATGAAAGACCTGGTGTTGTATAATTACAGCCAGTCACAAATTATGAATTTCTCCTTCATGATAAATTTTCAAATGTTTGGCACTTTAGTGAAATAAAAGGAATACCATTAATCTGTCTGTACCAAATCTGAGTCTTATTGGTAAAAGTTTAATGTGTTGTAACTTTTATCATGATAAATGGTGTATACTTGTATGGCGCTTTTCACCTTCCTTCAAAAGCCCAAAGCGCTTCACAGTCACAGACCCTTTCACGCACACGTGGTGGCTCCGTAAGCCCAAAACTTTTGTAACAACTTGTATAGCATGCTTGAACGCAAGAATTTTGAATGCCAAAGTCCAAAACAGGTGTCTACTATGACTTCTATTTGGAAGTGGCTGCTTGAACACACATTGCTGCTTGTCAATAAATTCATCTGCCAGCATGTATTTGTTTCAATTGCGGCCCAAATAATGTTTTTTTAAATTTAAACAGCAGTTTATCTTGATTCTGCCCAGAGATACAAGTGCATTAATCACAATAATAAGTAATCAAACACCCCGAGAAGGACACAGACAGAAATGAACAAGCCAGACCGATAGGATCCGTGTCTGCAGATCACAAACATGCAGGGGTGAATGCACAAGAGAACAAACTGCACAAACCACTGGAGAGAGGTACAAAGTGTTGTCCCATCATCACACAGAGCACAAGAGGAAAGTATAAAAACCATGTGGTCAAAGCAAGAAGCCAGGTCTTAAATCTGTCTGCTGTGACTAAAGTTATAACCAATGGGGTCAATCAAACCACGGCAGGTGAAACATCAATATTTCTGCATTCGTGTGATTTTTTTTCTAGGTTTCATTTCCTCTATTATTTGACCCCTTGCACTTGTATTGACATCGTTCATGTTTATCATAATTATTAGTGAAATCTTTGACTTTCTAATACTACATAATTACTATGGTTTGTTTTTTTTAACTAAATTACATTTTTGTTGTGAGGCGCACTACATTTATATTCTGCCAATATCATACCCTTGATAAACATTAATAATAAACAGCTAAAACAATAAATGAGAACAATGTACAGAAACACAATGTAAAATCTTAAACATTCTTTAAAAATAACGTCATTGTTGGTTGCAATTGTTGAAACACTGTTCTCTCACCTTACTGTATCTGAACACGTCGGCTGATTTTATCAGGATTTTTAACCACAAACGGATGGCTGAGACCCGAGAAGCCTGTCGCTAGGTGCCAGCTGCACCGCATAAGGAGGAAATCATTCACGCGCCTTGCTTCTCAGAAAGATGGGTCTCTTTGAATCTCTTAAACAGGATGTAAACCATCATTAAATTGTGACCTTGAAAACTTATTGAGACAGCTGACATTCATCATCAGGAGCAAGGAAGTGTTTAGTCTCTTGAAATCCAACACTGATGAAAATGGTGTTTTAGGTGTTTTTACAGTGTTTTTGTTGCATTTTTAGGATATGGTGGACACTCTGAAAAGAAAATTGAGCCTGAAATTTCAATTCTGAGTATTTCTTTGTTAAAATCGCTGTGAATCTGGAGCATATGAAAAGATGCTGTTGGAAAAAAGTTATTGCAGCATTGTAGGTGCTACAAAATATGACAGGTAGCCTGTTAAACCCCTTTTGGTCAAGGGGATTGAGGAGCATAACATAAAAGTATTTTTTTGTTCTAGCTTTAAATTACTAACTTCTATATTATGCTCTTCAATCCCCCAGACAAAAAGGGGCGTGGCATAAATTGGGGGCTCATCCAGGATCATGACACGACCTGTCAAAGACCATCACTGTCTAAGCTGTACTGAGATGGGGAAACTGTAGTGGGCAGAGAAGTAACAACTCCCACAGTACGGCCTAGGGTAGGGGTCTGCCACCTTTAACACCACAACAGCCATTTGGTCCAGTTTCTTACAGACCAGAACCCAGCGAGAGTCACCTAATCCCACTTAATCTTTTAGAAAATATACTTTTTTGTGGCCATTTACCTATTCCTTTAGAAAATGTAGCTTTTAAATATTTACAATAACTGAATTAAAACAATGTGATATTTTTCTATAAATAGCACCTTAAACTTTTTACTTTCAACTGCAGCAAATACAAGTTCCTTTCAAAATAAAATACACTCTGTGTCAAATAAGATCCTCCTGCGGCAGCAGATTTTGAATTCAAACATGACATTTCATTTTATTATGACAACAACTGGATGCTATGGTGCAGCATATCTTAGAATGAGCTAAACTCAACAAACTAATTTAATGTTTATGAAGATTGTTAGCACGTTAGCCAAAGAGCTAAAATGGACGAGTAAAAGAGCCGCATGTGGCTCAGGAGCCTAAGGTTGCAGACCCCAAGACTCTAGGCGTATGATTCTCGCTTGTCCTGGGTTCAGATCTCGGACGAGCCCCCAATTTATGCTACATCCATGTCTAGGGGCTTGTAAAAGGATGTAACATAGAGGTAAAAAGAAAACAAACTAAATATGCCAACGACTCAAAAACTCTCACAAAGAAAACCAGGCTGAAAAAAAGCTGTGAATTTATTTACAGAAAAACTTAAACCAGACAAAAATAACCAAAATTCAAGGACCAAAGCCTTCTAACAATAGTCAACAAAGTAGATGCTCTGCTGCTGCCAGCTGGGGGGAGGAGAAGGGGGTTCCAACAGATGATGTGGCAGTATTTGAATGCTGCTGCTGCTGGAGGCCTTCATCCAAACAGGTACGCTGAACAATTTGGGCACCACAAACAGGAGGGGAAAAAACAAAGAAAGACAGATAGAATCATCCACATGCAGGCAAACAGATTCATGTACATTTGTCTGAGCTGGTATCTGGCTCAAGGCTGGACAGCCTGATAGCTTCAGGATTGCTTGCTATTTTGGTAGAACCGGTAATATAAATTTGAAAATTGACAAGATTATGTGTGCTCCATATCTGAGTTGAGAATGACCAGTGGTGGGAAATTGCTTACTTTTTATATACCCCAGGCAGTAATCATCCAGTTGTTACCTGATTCTGTATCTCTGATGCCTGACAGTCACGTGACCGTCTACATCAGGGGTCATCAACCTTTTTGAAACTGAGGGCTACTTTATGGGTACAGAGCCATACGAAGGGCTACCACTTTGAAACAACACATTTTGCATAGTTATAGTTAGTCATACATTATGAATAATAAATATTGATACTCCTCTACCATAATTATCAACAAAGACAACAAGCCAGGAAACAAATATCAATATTCAACACTTAATTAATCTCAATAAATGTTAAATTTTCAGATGATCAATCAGATTTTATGGGAAAAATGTCCCATTTTCATTTATCAATTATACAATGTTAAAGAAAAATTTACTTACACATTTTTTAACAAATCTTGTCACTAATGACCAAATCTGCAGCATTTTTAACAAAATTAATTATCTTTGAACTGGAGTAGGTCAGAGGTCACCAAACTTATCTGAAGTCCATGTATTATGAAAATATTTTTAAGACGTTTTAATTTTTAAATCTATGTAAACGCAAGTATAATTAAAAAAATAGCGGCAGAATAAAATGTAATTTCAGACACTCACAAGTGAGTTGTGCTAATTTTAGAAAAGACCTGAGGGCACCTTGTGTGGTCCTTGAGGGATGCCTGGTTGGTGGCACCTGGTCTACATTCATGAGCAAAGCATCAATTTAAAAAAAAAAAACAGGTGACGACATGAAATCCTGAAGATTCTGCTGTGGTCCACTCATCTAGCAGTTGTATTCTATTGTTTGTTTGTTTTTTGTAAAGTTTGACTTTATTTCCCAATTTATTAAAGTTCCACCAGTCTCAAGTTTTTTTGCCTCTTTTGTTCCCATGATATATCAATGGCGACTCCTGCTATTAAATTATAAGAACATTCCGAGTTGTAAAGAAACAGCTACCACAGAACAAATGACCTGCTTCAGGCCTGTGTCGGCAGGCGTCTGCCCTGCGCGTTGGGTGAAGAGCAGCTCCTCACCTGCCAACAATCAGCAGGCTCGCTCAGCTCATTAGCCCAGGCTCGTCTCATTCAAACACACATCTTCCTGAGACTCCACATCACAGCAGGAGGCATGGCTGGGATAAATAAGGAATAATAAAGGTACCATTCTGGCTGTGAGTTGACCTGAATATGAGGCTCCTCGGAGGCTCTGCCGACACACTGCAACATTACAAGGAGCGGAGCACTTTATGGAGGAAGTTGAGATGGAATCCAACTTAAAGTGGAGTAACACCAGTACACAAGGGGGGGTTAGGCTCTTAGAGATGCTTGTCTCAGTACAACCTTTGCATGCTTTGATATCAACAGCTATATTTAGAGAAGCTAAGATGAAAGATAAACAATGAAGTTTTCTAAGATTCAGACCAATGTGTGCAGAAACTTCAGATTGTGTGACTTTTAAAGTGTATGTAGAACAAAACGAATAAGCATCAAGGTAATAATTGACCCTTTATTATTATCATTTGTGTCCATTTGACCCGTTCCTCATTAGTATGATCCAAACGTTTCAAAGTAGACGGTATATATACCGTAATTTAGTGCATGTTTTCTGCCTTGTAGCTCTTTATCATTCCACTAGGGGCAGTAGAAGTTATTTTCTTGCTCATTTCAAAATGGCTGCTTATATGAATTCTCAAAAACACTTTTGGCGGGAAATAGTTTTGCTAATTTTCACAACTTTTGGTGATAATAACTCATCTACTATTTTTTTTTTTTTTTAACGCCTACTTTCTATATTAAAATATGTTAATAATTAATAATTTACAGTTACACTCTAAAAAATGTACATATAGTATCAAATTTCAGACAGTGGGGTAAATATGCTCCTTCGTCTTGAACACACATCAACATGTTTACATCTTAAAATAACATTGCTGCGAACAAAAATTGAACTAAACCCAACATAACCATTTTCTTAAAAAAGGCTTTCTTAAAATATATATATATTTTATTATTATTTCTTTTAATTTCCTGTCAATTATTTGATGTAGTGGGCTTTAAAGGTTTAAATTAAGTTTTTTTTTCCCCGTCTTTTTATCTTAAAAGGAACAACAAAAGTTTTAGGTGAATCCTCAGACACAGACAGTTTTTAGGCATCATTTCACTGAAACTAAAAATGAAGAAGAAAAAATCTTGACGCTTGGCCTTGGGACACAGAGAGTTCACACAGACACGAAACACAGCTACAGTATCTGATCAGACATCTAGGAGGACAATATTTAACGTAGGGGACATTCTTCTGGTTGTCAGCCTCAGTGCTGAACTCATGCCATGTATCATCTGCTGACCTTCAGCGCCGTGCACTGACAGCGGCCCGGGGCGCACGCGGGGTGACTAATGTCGCCTCAGCCGCCACCTCCTCACACCAAAGGCCTCTAATATCCTTCAAGTATTATCCGAGCCCGGTGTCTACAGATTCCTATCGCTGCTCCTGGCTTTAATTATTCACAGTGCTGGATCTCATGCTCATCAGGGACGGAGTTGGACTCCAGCTCTCTCCTGCGCTCATCTATCGCTCAGTGTGTCATTACCTCATCCTTCTCTTGTATCTGGTGCTGCATATAAGAGCATTTGAAGCTGCCAAAATGTCAGTCATACTCTTCTGAATGATTTGTTAGAGTGAAGTATACAAGAGGTTTTTTTTTTTTTTGTCTTCCTGGCCCTTAATTTTGCTAAAATTGACTTCTGATTATAAATACTGATTGTACATAAGAACTGGACTTAGTGAATATGACATCACCTCAGTGACATGCAGTCAGGGGACGCACAGAATATATCAAAATATATCAAATATAGCTTAAAAAACATAAATAAAATGAATATACGTTTTTAAAATAAAAAATCAAATATCAATTTGTAGACATGTCTATTTTAAGTCCCGGAAAAAAAAAGTAGTAGTATTGCTTATCTTTTGAGCAATAAGTACACTACCATGTTGGAGCCAGACAACTCAGTAAGCAGTGATTGGTCCAAATTGGTTTGAGTCTACAGCTCTCGCCAATCAGGACTGAGCTTGTTGGAAGGCCACACCCCTTCCATTTAAAAGTGAGCTTGGGAGAATCTGTTAAACATTTTCACTGGTTCAACGTGATACCACACACTTTTATTGAGACATCTGATTGGTCAGTTTATTACTTGAATGACTTGCAAAAAAGAAGAAGCATGAAAAAAAAAAATTTGGATTGGCAAGAAAATGTTAATTCTCTTAGTACGGTGAGGATCACCATCTACTGCAGGAGCTGAACGACGGTCGCTTTCAGCGGTACTTCTGTCTCTCAGTTTGATGACTTAATTCCCCACGTTAGTCCAAGCAGCAAAAAAAATAAAAACAAAATTTAAGGATATTTTTAATTATTGTCTCCATGCAAATAAGAAACATATCACAAAGTTTAGGAGGAAAACAATCAGATTCTCCTATTTGTTGGAGTTTTTGAGTGGTTGACACAATGAGTCTTCTCCAAATTTTAGATTTTTTACTCTTGATACACCCAAAAAATAATGTTCTGCATGTGTTTCTTTGTTTTATGTTGATGTTTCACCTTTTTCTCTCTGTGCAAGCTGATTGTGACTCATCCTAGCTGATCTCTGTAGAGGAGTGCACAGCTGTCTGCATGTAGCGGATTTAGGTTGCTCCCTATTGAAGTTGACTGTCTTCAGTATAAAGTGTTGGATCATTTTTTTGTCCTCGTCCTGTGTTTTTAAGTGCAACATGCTCCCTTCCTTGGTTTGGCTCATTTGCTGATGTTTCTTTGTTATTTAACCAAAAAAAAGTTTCCACTGGTGTTTGAGCCTCTTTCTCTGCTTCTAGATTCTTGTTCACTAGCACATGACAAAAACATGCTGCCGCCAGAATTCTGTGCCACATTTGATGCTCAAAACCCATTCCAGCACCTGTGACTGCTTCTCCACATCGTCTGAACATTTAATTTTTTATTATGAATCATCAATTTTGCGTTTCTATATCTCTCCTGCAATTCTACTTTAGATGCTTAATTTCATCATTCTTCCATGGAGTTTTATTAGTGGTACTTTTCAGTTTAGTTTCAAATTCTAGCCATTGCATCTATGGAAGACTGTAATCTGTTATTAAAACAACCAACTATATAATCACAGAATTCATGTAAAATCTGAGGGGTTTGTATAAAAATATCCAATGAAACTTGCAGCCACTTCAGCAGTTCTATACCGTTTCCTCATTGTTCTAATTGAGGCTTCCTTTTGGATCACACCGGTGACAGTATATTTGCATACATGTACATGTTTGAGTATAGATCATTGTGTGTGTTTGATTATATGGACAGATGTTTGATTAAAAAAAGAAAAAAATGGTACTAAATTTCCATTTCTGAAATGATTTATATTAAAGGTTAAAATTAAGATATACTGTTTGGGTAGGATTGAAAAAGTTTTTTTAAACTTCTTCCTACTCCATTTCAAACTACATAATTGAAATGTAATGTCTTTTATTTATAAGTTATATAATAATTTTCCGTTTTCTTGTTATGTATTTTTGTATGTTTTGTATGTATTTTTTGTATTTTCGAAATAAAGGACTAAAGGATAAAGGAAAATCCATGCTGCGACGAAAATTTAAAAACTCCCAAGCGTAGACATCATTTTTGCTAACTTGTAAATTAAAGTTACCGGTTATTAAAAATCCTGGTATATCGAATGTAAAGATATGTTCAAAATTTTGAAAATTCTTTAATGACACAGAAAGGTGGTCTATACACAGGAGGTTCACCAAAAAGAAATGAATATTTGCTAAGTGCAATATTTTCTGATGTTATTGTTTTTGTGAGCAATTGATGCAGTTTCATCACCTTTTCTTTCCTCCCTTGATATAAAAAGTTCAAATTAAGTGGAGAGACCTCAGTGAGAAAAGCAGGTGCATCAGTGCCAAGACACTTTTTAGTTAAGTTATAGTTTCACATCTGATCATTAATGATAAGACTTATTTAAAGGTGATCTGACATTTGAAAATAAAATAAAATAAAATAAAATAAAACAATAAATTGTAGGTTGGTTTGTGTTGTAAACAATAAAAGACTGGTGGACGGGGACATTATTTTGCAGACATCAAAACTGAGGTTTGATGTCATTGTGCTATTGCGGTAGCATCAACACAACACCTGCAAAGCTTCTTTTCACTGTAGTCTTTAGGGAAGATGTCGTGTGACTGAAGAAAAGGACTTAACTCCTTTTGAAACGTTCTATCGGTGTGAGGTAAACCAGAACTGTTAAATTCTGTTGTAAAATAATTTATAAAATCGATCGATTTGTTGATCTTGTGTCAGCTCGCAGTACTGAAACTTTGTGGTTTTCTGTGCATGTGGTTTGTCATAGCGTTCGCACGCATCTTCACTCTGAGCTGAGTGCTGCACAATTTTACTTTTTACCCGTTTTCAAACCTGACACTCTCAAGTGCACTTCAACCTAACCTCTCCTTTCACCTCCGAGCTTCTCCTGCTCAAATGGGGAGCCCGGGTCTTATTTCTCTATGACAGGTTTGGAACAAAAGACGCTCAGTTTTTTGGTAGTTGGGACTTTGGGAGCAGAAAGGAGGAGGGCAGTGGAGGACAGAGGATGGGCCGGCAGACTGACAGGCTGCCACCGGGGACCAAGGTGTAGAGACGTTTGGGGAGTTGGAGTTTGTGGCTCAAAAGATAAGCATCAGAGAGAATATGAGAGGCTAGATGATAATCTTTTACCAGGAAGTCAGGCTACTATTGCAAGAGAAACCACAGGAGGAAGACTGACCTTGTGCTGTGTCGCACAGCTTTTTGAAACAGGCCGTCCTACCTACTGCTGACAGGAAGAAACTCCGTCATAGTGTTGCTTTCTGAAAGGCCGAGCTGACGGTTGAAAACTCGAATAAATGTTTATTATATAACAGCTTTTTCACAGAAATGGGACTTTTTTCAAATTAAATTGTGGTTTGGGTTTCATAGATGGTCAAAAGAGAATTGTTTTATGTTCCAAAAAATAATCTAAGTGATCAACATCCTGCTCGAGTCTGCTCTACAGTCTTCAAAAACATCCACTTAGCATAATTCTAAGAGAGAAACTGAAAAAGTTAAAGAACCACTCTCAAGAAAATTGTGTTTTTTTGTGTTTTTAACGTGTTGTTGTGGCATTTTTCTGATAATGGAGGGCAGATATAAGGAAAAAAGTTGCATCTCTGAGTATTTCTTTACACAAATCACTGTGAATCAGGAGCAGACAGTAATAACTGTTTGGTAATCAGTGCATTTGTACCAGAAAATATGCTGGTCTCTCCTCCATTCTGATGCATCCACTTATAGACGACTAGATCCATGTATGTCTTGTTTTCCTCATCTTAGCTGACATCTGACTCAGAACTGTATGGCTGGATGACTCTAATATTGCAACCATTTTTGTCCCATCACTAATGTTAAGTGGGGTGTTGTGAGTGGCTGTGAGCAGGTGGGAGAGCATGTGAACAGAATGATGATGGGAAGTAGAGCCAGGCTTACTCCGCGCCAACAGTTTTGCCCGAAACTCAGAATACATAAACTGCAGCTGCAAGTTTTTTTTATTATTATTATTTTCGTCTAAAACAGCATAATTATGAAAAAAGACAACTGGGAACCTTTAACAGTAGATTGACAGTTAATCTGACTTTAAAAAATTTGAACCCGATCTGTCCTGTTGCAAAGAAGAAGTCCAAACTATTAGCGTTTCCACATAAAAGGTTTTTAAACCATGCTCAGCCTGACACCCACCAGGGGTTAAAGGGGTGAAAGGACTAAAGTGGTGTGTTGATATTTTGGTATACAACACTTTGTGATGCCAGGTAGGAAAATAAATTATTTGTTTTGAAATATTGTAAAAAAAAAAAAAAAAAAAAAACGTAGTTATTCCTAAAAATATACTTTATACATTCCAAACAATCATAGCTTTCCTGTGGACTAAAAATGCAAAAATTCACTTTCACCATGATGCGGTTAAAATCTGGATTTTGATCACAATTTTGTTTTGATATATGATTTGTGTATTAAAAAACAACAACAAACTAAACAAAATTCAGAAAAATCCTTTTTTTAATATAAGCAAATCAATAAAAAACCTTTAAGTTGACTTTCACCAAAGCTGGTGTAATGTAATAAAATGGTATTAAATGTAATGCATTTAGTACAATGCACACATTTTACAGTTTCAATGTAAATTTATACAAAGATTTACAGTAGGGATGCAACAATTGATTTCCCTACAATTCGGTTCAATTGTGTAACATACGGTTACTGAGAATTGTGACCTAATGTGGATAATGTGAGCACGTTTATGAATTTATCACTAGTTTGAGAAACAAAGTGAATAATGATGGTCGTATTTACAATGGAGCAATTTACAAAATTACCCCAAAGGCACAGGCGGTGCTCGCCCGAGCACACTCACAAAAAAAGAGATTCAGAGGAAGAAAATGTACTTAAAGAAGTCCTTTTAAAGTCAGTAGGACGTTTTTATCTTAACCCATTAACTTCTGTTGGTGCTTCAAACTCGGCATCTACATGAAACCAAACACATATGTGATTTTTTTTTAAGATGGAAGTAAATTCAGACTTCAAGGGGTTAAAAACTAAATGTCATTTCTTTTTTTAAAGGTGAAGGAAACAGCCTCGAGGATTTTCAAATCAGAATGGCCAACGTTCTGTCTGTTCCAATGCTGATAAAACCCAGTTCTAAAAACAGCAGACATTACACAGAAGAAGAAATTAAATATTAAAGGTTAAATTGGGTAAAATATTACTATTAATCCTAATTTGGGCTCACAGAAATGAAGCCAGATGTTGACGAAGAGAGTAAATGTCAACCTGCTTCCTTTTGCACTCGGCAGAGTAGAAGCTGAAATGTCAATGCGCTGCTGCTCACATTAAACGGAAATATCTGTCACAGTTAAAGCCTCTTTCTCCTCTGATTTCACTGATCTCAGGTTAAGCAATTTTTCCAAAAAGAATGCAGAAGAAAGCAACAAAGTCTCAAGCAGGGAACGTTTGCAAAACGACAAAGAATGTTTCCACAAAAGTTACAAAGATCTGCAAACGGCTGAACTCTCAGCTTGAAGATCACAACGGAGATGCAGAAGACAGAGCCCCACCACACGCCACATTCTAGTGTCTAAAGCTGCGAAGACCTGGAGTTGTAGGCCAGTCACCCACCGAGCAGGAAGTCATTTTAGGTTACCGCACAGCGCTCAGCAGAAAACCTCACCAACAAGGGAGGAAGGGAAAGCGCACACGCTCTGAGCAAAACCCAGAGCGGCGTTCACAGCTTACTGGTCACCCACTGACGCCAGTGTACTCCACAAGGCTTCAGAAAAAGTAGGTAACCTTTTCAATTTCAGACAACATATTCAGTAATTTGGAGCATAAAAAGGTGAGATGAATAATAGTGTGTGGCAATGGCTGCAGAAAGGGCAGAGGCTTTGATCACGTTCCAGTTTGAATGATTAGTGTGTAATCATTTAGCTTGGTTGAAAAGGGTTGATTGAAGAAAGTTCCATTTGAAATATAGCGGATATATTTATACCTTATAAACCACCATCTATAAATGGATTAAAGGAAATATCTGATTAACCCTTTAACGCCATGGCTCTAGTGTTGATGTTCTATGACGGGGGTCTTCAAAGAGAATTTAAAGAGGTCCAGTCAGGACATATTTCATAAAGTTAGATAAAAAGTACTTAAAACTGGTATCCACCTGCCCTCATTAGCTATAAACAAATGTTTATAGATTTACAGTCTATCAGGATTATATTTCAAAACTCCACACAGAGGAACATTGTTTCTGCTGAGGTTTCTGAACAGATTCCTGCCTAATTTAGGTAAAATTCATAAATATTATTTTTACAAGTTTCCTTGGTTCTAAACATCTTCGGCTGGTTGGCGACTTTATTTGATTGAATCTTCATTTTCTGTGAAATTTATGACTTTATTGCTGCTTTTGAGATGTAATGAATGAATAAAGCAAAACCAAAACAGCACAACCATCAAAAACTAAGAATAATAATAAACAAGAATCCATCGTGTTTGTAACTGTATTGATCTGAGATTATGTGAAACATTAAAAAATCTGCTACATATTGTAATTATTATTGCTGTTTATTCAAACATGTTAGTTTTACATATAGGTACATGTTACAATCACACCTGTAATAACACAATTAAAAATTAATATGTACATTTACGTTAGAAAGGTAACGTATCCTCATACGGACACACAGAGTTCTCTCCTTTTTGCACGTATTATAGGTTGTCTTGTTTCCTGTTCCATGTAATTTATGGGAATCATTTCTCAGTATAGTTTCTGACTATTGTATAGAGATAAACTGTTATATGCTTTATATATTATTTGGGCGTTTGATGATTTATAAGATCATGTCATTTTATTAATTTGGACTGTATGAAATTGGTTAGTGCGCTCTAGTTATCCTACTTTATGAACAATCCTAAGTGCTCATTTTTGCAACATGTATAATGGGTTTCAATGAGGATTATTTCCAAATACTTCATTACAATATGTGGGATAAGGAATTAGTTATTAATCCTAAAAATGTGCTTTTGTGAACTATTTCAATTGGTACCCTGTTTATAATTTTTTGTAGTTTAGGATTTTCTTCATAATTGCCCAATATTAAAGTTTTTGTTTTGCCTAGGTTTAATGATAGTTTGTTACTATCAAGCTATTTTTTATTGTTCACAGTTCTTCATTGATGTTACTAATTAGCTTATCATAACCATCATTACTATAAAATGTATCTGTGTCATCTGCATAAAACAAAAGTTTCAATAATTTGGACGCATTAAATATATTGTTAATGTACATGCTAAATAATTTGGGTCCTAATACAGAGCCCTGAGGGACACCACATGTAGTGCTAAGGTTACTAGATGTGTGTGGATCTATGGTGACACATTGAAATCTTCAAAGTAAATAGCTTCGTATCTATATTCCTTCCATCACTGTAATCATGCGGAGAGTTTTAATATGTGAAAACAGCTGTCTCCATAAATCTATATCTGGAGGACGACTCCTGTTGTGTCTGTAAACAGCAGCTTCATGTTTCTCTGAAGTCGAGCGCTCTTCTTCAGGTTCCGCACAGCTCTTTTCTCCCCAAAGGTAGTCTCCAAACGTATGCGTCCATATGTGATGACTTGATAGTGAGAATGTGTTGCATTAACAACAAGAGCAATATCCTTTTAAAAAGAGGCGCCCATCGTATTAGCTTTGGGTAAAGTTCGGACCCAGATGTTGGGTCATGCGGACCCAGCATCTGGGTCTAGATATGGACCCAAATACTGGGTTTGCATGACCCAACATTTGGTTCTGGACCCAACTTCAAGATCCAGTCAGTGACCCCTGTTCGATGACTTCTTCTAGCACCGCTACCGTCTAGAAGTTTCTGAGTGTCAAAAAGTGTGTTATTTAGACGACAGTTCAGTGGGAAATGATACATTTTTCTTTTTGAAACTCTTTTTGGCCTTTTTTCATGCATTTATGATTTCCTTGTATTCGCACTAAAGCCAGGTAACGGATTAATTTTGATGTTATGAGATGCTGCCATGCATATTTTCATGAATCTCAGCTTTATTTGTCCCGCCTGTAGGAAGCAGACAAAGTTTCCGCTTCTTCTGATCCATTTTATCGCCCAATATGCCCGCCAAATCCATGCCGGGGACCGCGCCGTCCTCCGGGACAGCGGGGAGGCAGGCTGTAATGTCTGCTGGCAGTTTGGATGATTCGCAGGATTAATGTCCCGACTTCTATTTTAGTTGGTTTCCTTCCTGCCCCACCCCTCCTCCACACCGTTTAATGGATTCAGACATCAAAACCTGTCAGTCACACACGTTTAGTCCTGAACAGCTTTCTCTTCCTCTTTCCGAGCGTGTATCTGAAGAAAGGTCTGTTTAAAATTCATGCCGTGTTTTCAGAAGCTTAAATTACACAGATGGAAGATGTCTGACAAAGATCTAAGTCTGGCTGCGGAGTCTCGGTGGAAAGTCCAAATGTAGCTGGCAGCTGCCTTACCTTCAGCTGCTTTGTTGTCAGACTTGATTGCTGCTCATTTGACACAAACTCTTCAAAGATTTGTTGCCACAAAAGTGGTTTTCACTCCGGTATTGGAGTTGCCAGGTTTGTAAAGTTAAGAGATGTCAGAGTGATTGTTTGTCAGCTTTCTTTCTGCTCCTTTTTTAAAAAAAATAATTTTTCCCCAGATAATAATCAAGCAGCTGTCAAGCTACATATGCCTGATTAAAAGTTTTTTTTTAGATGGCATGGAATTGGCACGCAAATATGCAACACTCTGATGATGTTTGTTTTTCAGGAAATTGGGAAAACTTAAAGTATTAATCTGAAAAACAATCTAAACAGAAATGTATTCATGAAAACTGATTTTTAAACTTTATAAAACAGTTTAACCCCCAGTGGGCTGGAGCCTTTTTGAGTCAATTTTACTACTTTATATTTTTCTCTAATAATTTACATTAAAAACTGATTTTAGTAAAAAAATAAGTATTTTTTTCCACAAAAATCACAAAAAAGGATCTTTTATAACAATATATCAAATACATAAATACAAAATAAAAATGCATAAATTCAAAAACAAATGCGAAAATATATATCAAAATCATGCGAAAATGTCAAAAAAAGAAAACATCTTAAGGTTCATTCAGCTTAGGGAGTGGTGGTGTTGGCAGTGATTTGCAAATTCACCAGTAAGTTCAGAGACTTCTGAGGGTTAAACACAAAAAAAACGTAAATCATAGAAAGCTTTGACACCCAGTATGATTCGTTTTTAATTAAAAAATAAGGAAACATAATCACAAAAGTCTTGTTTTTAGGGTTTTTTTTTCCTTAAGTCATATTTAATATTCTGCGAGTGTATTTTTTTTTTTTTTTTTGTTCAGGGAAATTGCAGTTATTCTCAGAAAGCAAAAAATAATATTTATTTAAGTTTCTCCACTTGGAGACTAAATTTAGTTCTAAACTTTGTTATTAATGCGGATACTTTTAATTGAATAAAAAGAAGTGAAATCCAAAGGTAGCAGGAAAACCCTGAAAAATGTAGTCCTATTCTTAGTGTTTGTGAACACAAATGTTTTTCCTGCGACTGTGTGTTTAAGTGGTTAGGAAGAAGAATCCAAACGCAAACTATGTTGGAAGGACGCATTCTTTAGCAGCACTCCTGACTAATAGTGGTATATATTTCTGTTTCACCCCCAGTTAGCTGCAGGGAGAGGGGACAGCCACGAGTCCGCTGTGATAATGGTGAGTTATGGCGGCCGTGAGGGCAGCGTTTCCCGGCGCTGGTTCCACGTGAACGTTTCCAGGCAGGCTCGGAGAGGCTGCAGCCTCTGGTGTAATTACCCTTAAATTCAGAATAATCAAAAAGCAGGATTCTGCTCTGTCACTGTTAAAGTCGGCCCAGAGAGTCGTCATGTTTCCTGTTATTTTTTGATCAAGTTTGCAGGTAAAATATTTTACTTTTCCTTTAATTAAAGTAATCTACTGTAGTTTAATCATGACTGGCAATGACTCCTATTGAAATATATTGTGTTTTCACATTTAAGGCCACCTACTTTACTAGCTGGTCTTTGAATCAAATCTGTAATATTTTCTTTCCATAACGCAGTTTTACAGACGAGTACATTTTATTTATTTATTATTTATTTAACACATGCGTAACTTCACAGAGTTAAAGAAAAGGACATTATAGGGAATAAAACCATTGAATTTACATGATATACAGCAGGTAAACGTGCAGGGAGGAAGCCAAGAAGGCTTTTGTTGAGATAAAAGACAGCAAATTAAAAGAAAAATAATATGTAAGTGGCTTAACATAAGGAATAAAAGTTGAAAAATTTGTCACAACAAAACAATTTTTGTAGATAGCTACAGAACTTTGTATCATATAAGAGGTCAGTTTGGGTAGTCCATGATTCGGGTCTATGATATTTTATAGATAATTGTTCTCAACGTCTTTAATATGAAGGTAGGTGTAAAACGGGAGCTTGCTTTGTTGAATGGTAGTTAATTTGGTTTATACTCAACTGTTAAGTGCACTATATACACACGTTAACTAACCTATTGAATGAAGCACTTGGTTTGTTCTATTTGGAGGATCTTTCCAATTTTTTTTTTTTTAATTCGAAGATTTTACCTAAGTAATTAGTAAAGGTGGATCCCCCACTTATAATGCAATAGCATCAGTATATTAGTACAGCATATATTTTTGGTTGAACCAAATGTTGTATTTTAGCAATTATTCCAACGGATTTAGTTTTAATTGTTTTTCATGCAAGCTCAGTGTTTTCTTTCCTCACTGATTAAGTCTTAATGTGTGCCTCTGAATAAAAAGCGATGCTGTTCGCACCATTTTCTGACCAGGTATGGTTACAGTCAACCTCAAGGATTTCCCAGACACCTTAGGTTCATGCTTCTCAGAAACCCTGCAAACAATGCAATGTTGTCTCTCATAGCAACCTGAAGGGGCTTGCAGATCACGTACACATATATGAAATCACGTTTCTTAATTCAATGTCCCTGGATTATTTAAAGATTCTACCAATAATCCATATTCACTCTAGCTATTCTGTGTTTCTCGCTGCATCAGTGAGAAAACTGCAGATATTTTTGTCTCCAAGAAAAATAAGTAAAAATGATAACACTTTGATCCAGTTGTTACAGGTTTCTACAAGAGAGTAGAGCCGCTTTATAACTTTAGAATTATGCCAAATATAAATATCTATCCGTTATCTATAGCTGCTTATGATCACAGGGGTTTCTGGAGCCAATCCGAGAAATTGTGAAGCAAAATCGAGGTGAACCTTGAGTTACATCTCATTTCTGCAAAAGAAGATTAAAGAACTTCAACTATATATATATATTTTTTTTTATTTAGTCTGACAGACTGGTTTAAAATAAAGCCTTGAGCACAGTAAAGAACTTGCTGAATTTTTTTTTCAATACTTTTAAACAAATATTTTGCTTTTTAAAAAAAAAAAAAAAAAAGAGTAGTTTATAAGTAGTTTATAGTTTATAAAGACTAGTTTATAAGTAGATCAGCATCAAGGCTTTACATGTATTTGTGGGTTATGTGTTTTCATCTGTTGTAATAATTTTCACAAAATTTGGAATTTTACGTAACATTTTGTTAACATGCTAATGTATTTAGTTAATTGGTTTTCTACTGGGGTTTCTATTGGCTAATTTAGAGTTTAGCTTCTATTTAAGCAACAAGCTAACACATTTGACTAATTAAGTTTACTGAGGAATTTTAGGTAATTTTAAAGTTTAGCTAGTTTTTAGTAATGTGCTAGCTTTTTAGGCTAATTTGGAATCTTCTGAGGTTATTTATGCTAATTTAGAGTTTCGCCAATATTTTGGCAACAGGCTGACGTTTTTGACTAGTTTAGTTTACTGAGGAATTTTAGATAATTTTGGAGCTTGGATAGTATTTAAACAACAAGCTAGCTTTATTGGCTAATTTGGAGTTTAACTCATAATTAAGCAGACACTAAAGTATTTTTTCTAAATTGGCATATATTGGGGATTTTTAAGCAATTTTACCACAATTTTTTTTAGAAATTTAGGTCAACTTCAGCACATTTTTATAGGTCATTAACCAAATTTCCGATCTTTTAGCAAATGTAACATTTTGCAAATAGCTTTTGCGTTTTCAGCAAATCCGTTCAGTTATTAAAGTAAATTGCGTCATGATTTTCCGCAAAAAGATTCAGCGACTACTTTCAGCAAAAGTCATTCTCACTAACAGGTAATGCAACTTATTTAGTGTCAATTGCACTTCTCCCTCCATTATCAAGCTACACAAGCTAAACACAAATTGCAGATATTGTAGATTTTTTAATTTTTTTGCAAAAATAATTGATTGTGCTCAATCCAACTCCCCCTAGATTGAAAGTGTGCTTGATTTGTTCACCCGGTCATCTGGTTCCAGCGCTACAGCCTACAGCCTTAGTACCACATGCTAGCCCCTCAGAGATACTACTCAACTCATACTACATTCAGCTTGTAATGTGAATGATATAAACATGTGAGTCTTGTTAGTGTCACTGTAAGATCTTTAAAGGAAACACCTGGAGGGGGAAGTTTCTAGTCACTCTGCAACATCTAATTATAGTATCTTGTGCGTTTCCGTGTGTGAGCGTGCACAGAAACAAGCCTGTCCCATCAGAGTATCGCTGCATAGGAGAAAAAATGAGCAGATGTTTATTTTACTCATAGGCTGCACGATACAATAAAGCTGCAATATCTATGTTCACAGAGTCACATAAAGATAGACATGAGCAGAGGTCAGCCGTGGGCAAGTACCGACGTGGACGAGCCAGAGTACGATGTGGTGGACAACCACGAGGTGACGCTCAACGTGCACATCCTCCCGGCGAGACCCATCAACGAAGAGAGATTGTATGCAGGTATGAACAGGGTCTGTCATTTTAGATCTAGATCTTAATTGTTGGTGTATAATACCGGTGTTGAGTTTAAATTTCTGTTTTTCACTTTTCTAACCTTTTAATTCTGTTTTTGTTTTAGACATTTATCATGGAGTTTTATTATTTTTAAACTGCAAAAACTGTTAAATAATTGCTTAATAAGAAATGTCTGCATGCAGGAGTGGACTTACCATTAGGCAAAGGTAAGCAATTGCCTCAAGGTGTTGGGGCCCCACTTACAAAAAAAGGCTAATATAATATATATTGACCATTTAAATCTGTAATAGAAAGCCCAAATGGAATAAGACTGCTCATGTGAGAGCGCTGTGACCTCCCCCGTCCGTGTGTAGCAATGGACTATTCCGTCAACATCAGGTTAGTTAGAAGAGAGAGACTCTTTAAAGATTAAAAAAAAAATGTAATTGGATGAAGCAAAGTTATCTGATCTTCAATGAAATGATGCAATAAAAGAAAAGAAAACCATCTCACACAAAATTCCAACAATGTAAGTAAAAACTACAACAAAATTATTGTGCAAACGGAAAAAGCATAACAGAACTCTAAATGAAGCTTAAAGAAAATCATGGGACAAAAAAGGGAGGAAAAGCAAAACGAAAATGGCCATTTAGAGATCAATTCTCTTTATTTTTAATGCCACTCCATATTGTACTGTTTTGTTCCATCATTTATGTATTTTAGTTTATTTTACTTTTATTTGTAAAATCTGACATATTACAGATAAGACAAAATATCGTCATTTGTTTTTACTAGAAAGTGACAAATCAGCACATTCAATCAATTCCTTGTAAAGTAAAAATATGTGTATAAAATGCATTTGTTTAACATTTAAATGTGATTTCAGTTTTTATTCTTTTTTTTTATTTCTATGGTAAAAAATAATAATAATAATACAATAGTTGCAAAGGGCCCCCAAACTGCTAAGTCCGCCACTGCTTCCATGAACAACTTTTTGATTTGTTCTAAATATAAAGTATTTTCAGTTCAGATGAGATATATTCTTCAAAGAGGGAAAGTAAAACATCTCCGGTACAAACTTTGATGAGCGTAAAAGCAGAGTGGGTCTGAGGGAGCTCATGCTGAGTGAGCATGATCTGATAGTGGGTCTCCAGAGCTCTCTGCTGGCTCAGACAGACTGAGATTACAGTCGAGCAGGAGTTGAGGAGGAGGAAGAGGAGGAGTGCGAACAGACTCTTTACTCTCCTGCACGGATGTGGCTCCCACCCAGGGGCCTCACAGCTGTAGTTCTCCACCTATGGGACGTACCGAACGCTGTTTTGAAATGTTCATGTGTACAAAACTCTTCCTCTACGCTCAGAAGAAGTCTTCAGACTGGGATCCATGCAATCAAAAGAAGGAGAGAACTCCATGAGAAATGAAGCTTCTAAAACTGGTGTCACTGATGAAAACTGTAGCAATCACAGTATCTTTGCTTTTAAGACAGGGATCTCCCGAGGTCAGCTTCTTCTCAGAACTTTTCATCCATTTCTACTGTAAGATTTCTGATTTGTCTCTTTAAATGCAAGTCCAGCTTCATATCCACAAGTCCAGATCTTCTAATTCATTCTTTCCCCTCCCTCGGGCTCAGAACCGTCCCAGATGTCCATCCAGAAACATCCCTCGAGTTCCAGGTAGGAATTTGACTGTCTTTAAAGTCCCACTCCATCTTTTGATCTTTGGTCAAATTGCTCCCTGTGATCATTTAATTATGGTTATGCCGTTTATAGTCACAATCAAAATACCTGTGTCATTTTCTGGACATAGCTTCGCGGCAAGGGTTCATTAGAAATGGAACATAATATATATAAAAGTTTTTAACTAAAAAAAAAAAAAATGCACATCATGAGTTGTTACTGGGACCATTGGGGCAGGGCATCCCGCCCCCCTTTCCCTCCCCATTGAGGACCAGAGCAGGGAGTTTTCATGCCCAACAATCCTATTTTCTATGTGACAAATAAACTCTTTTTTTTTTTAACAGAATTGTTTTGTCTGGACTGATTCACAATGTTTTGAATACCACAATACTTAGAAATGCAGTTTTAAGTTTAATTTTCTTCATATATGTCCTCCAGGAGAGGAAACAATTCTGCATTTGAGAATCCATTTAACACTCTATGCTATTAACAATTAACAATCCCCTTTTTATTTCAGTAATACATTTTACACTAATGCATTTTACAATATGTAAAATGCATCAGATTAATATAAAACTAATATATATATATATATATATATATATATATATATATAATTATATGTATAATAGAATATAATGAATATATAAGAAAATGAAAAATAAATGAGTCAAAATGAAAATAAACTGTAACAGAATTGAATTGAAACAATTGAAAGAATTAAAAAAAGTCAGAATCAAATTGATCTAGACTTTGGTGAATCAAATCGAACTGATTCTGGAGATCATTGGCAATACCCAGCCCTATAAAAATTCACTTAAAATTAAATGGCATAAGTGTGTATTCAGATTTATTTCAAGAGTTCTGTGGACTTTGGCAAAAGCTGTAGTCATCAAAGGGAAATCATACAACTATCACCAAACTTTCAGGGGGATTTACGTAAATTTACTTCAAAGCTCAGGCATAAATCCCTTGTGTCTAAGCAGCACAGAAAGCTGCTTCCAGCTGAAACTAAAGTCTGTTCTGATTTTTTTTTTTCCTCTTTTGTTTCTGTTTATGAAACCTATAGGACCCGCTGTAAACAGAGACCTGAAGCCCACAAAAAGAAAAGACAAATCAAGTAACACCAGAGCAGACAATATTTTATAAACCTTCTCTGTGCCAAGAAAATTTCAATGATCATTTGCTCCTTTTGCAGAGAAGGGTCCCCACCTGCACCCCCAGAAGATCAGGTTAACACCTTTCAAATGTGTTTATTATTACAATGTGTGGATCACCGCCTCTAAACCAAATTATCTCTGTTCTCTGTTTTCTATACCACAGACCTCACAGAGGTAACTCCTATAGTCAGTATCCATGCTCGTCATCATCAACCTAAGCAAATCTCTGATGGACCGAGTCTCCTCTTCCTCAGGTTTGCTCAGTCACCACCGCCTTCTGTCCAGGAGATGATCGACCGTCTGACTGTGCACACCATCAGTGACGGAGAGTGAGTACATCTGCTCTCAAGTCTCTTTGGGTTCCAATACAACCGCATGGAACATCAGCACCACCTGCTGGTTGATTCCTGTACCTTTACTTTCAAACTAAAAGTTCTGTTAGTGTAAAATTCTGGTTTCTTTATTTCAGTTTACATCTGAGGAGAACCGAACACGTAAGCAATCATATGTGCAACATTTTCTTATCGACATCTCAAGTGGCAGAAATAATGTATTCAATTTTTGTTGTTGTCTCTTTTAGGCAGACTTTGAGTCACATAACAGAGGTAATAGAGACCTAAATATGACATTAAAATAAAATTGTTCCCTCAGTTTTTTTTTATCTCTAGAGACGAATTACTATTTAGTGCACTCAAATTTGCATTTTGTGGCCACATTTTATTAATTCGGTGTGCACACATTTTTGTTTTGTGGCTCAAACTAGCACTTTATTAGTATTTTGTGAGTGCAAATATGCTTTGGGAATTTAAAATACTATTGTGAGCACAAAGCACTATTTTGTGACTACAAAGTTCTAAATTGTATGCATAAAAAATGGTTTGGTACAGATGAAATACAAATAAAATGCAAATTTGTGTCCACCAGATATTTTTTTTTGTGTGCACAAAATACTAATTAAATGCTCATTTGTGGCAGAGAAATACTAATTTGTACACGCAAAATACTCATTTCTGCTAATATGTGAGCACAGAATACTAAGTTGTGTGCACATAAAATATTAAAAAGAATGTCAATTTAGATCCACCAATTTTTTTTTGCGTGCACAAAATGTTGATCAAATGTTAATTTGTGGCAGGGAACTAATTTGTACGCACCAAATGCTAATGTATACCTATATGTGAGCACACATTGCTGAGTTGTGCATGCGAAACATTAATAAAATGCTTAATGGTGTTCCTGAGATTTTTTTTTTGTGTGTGTACACAAAATGTTGACAAAATACTAATTGGTAGTAATGACTTACCAATTTGTGAGCACAAAACACTTATTTAAATGTAGCCTTTTGTGCATACAAATTGGTATTTTGTGCTCACAAAATACAAATAAAATGTCAACTTGTTTTTACAAAAAACTCATTTGTGTGCACAAAATGCTAATTTGAGCACAAAAAAGTAATAAAATGCTCATTTGTGGCCACAAAATATTTATTTTTGCACAAAATAGGCAACTAATTTATGACCATGAAATACTAATTTAATTAATTAATGTTGCAGACATTGTGTAATGTTTAACCTGTTTTCAGGTCGACAGAGGGCTGAAAGTCTTTCAGGACCTTCAAGTAACCAAAGGCATTCTTTGGATTTGGATACCCAGGATTTTGAAAAAAGGTTAGAATTTTTAAATCTCACACTTATAGACTGTTAATTCATCACACTTTAGAGGCTTTTTTTCTTTACCTTTTAGATCACAACAGGATTTGGGTAGGTGTCTTAAGCATCATATTGATCATTTTCCTGTCTGTCATTATGTCAGTGAACATGAGCATTTGTTTAAAGAAAGGGTGCCGTCGAGACGCCACCACGAGTGGCCGCAGACTAAAGAAGACATCCACCAGAATGACTTTATTCCAGTGCAAAAGCCACAGGTATATCTGAAGCCATTTTTTTTTTACCATGCCATGTGTCTTTAAAAAATGTGGGAAAAGTCACTGCTGAAACTAAAAAAAGGTGCTGATACTGAGATGCACTCACTTTAATGTTGATGAGTATGTTTCATCCATCCTCTAAACCTGTTAATTCCCTTTCTGAGTCACGGGGTTGCTGGAGCCTATCCCAGCTACTGTTTGGTGAAGGCAGGGTATACCCTGGACAGGACACCAGTCTATAACAGGGCCACACACTGTCTCAAAAAGGGACAATTTTGAATATTTTTTAAAAGATGTTGAAAAAAAAAAAGAAAAACTCAAAGGGGACCTAGGCGGCTGCCTAGGTTGCCATCTGGTAGAAGGGTCGCCAAGTTGCAGTGATTATATTTTAATGTTTTTTATTTTCCTTTCTTTTCTTGTTTAAATGTATTTATTTGTTTTGGTTAAATAGTTTGATGTGCCACTCATTTCATGTAAATTTTAAAGCAAAATTAAAATTGTAAACAAAACCACTCAGAAGTTTGATGCAATCAATAACTCTGCAGCATAGCGCCCCTCCCTTCCTGTTGCAGCTGTTGTCTGGGTTTGGGGGAGGAGAGGGGTGTGTACTGTTGCTGCTGTAGTGCTTCTTTAAAATTTTAAGGATAAAAAAAAGGAAGAGGCGGAAACTTTAAACTTTTTATCTACCCAGGGTAGAGGGTTCGTTTTATCTAGAAGGAGCACAAAAATCCCATGGTTGCAACAAATTGTGAGAAATAACGCAACTTTTCAAATATAATGTAAGACAATCCCTATAATGAAAACATTTCAAAATGTAAAAAATACAACCCCAAACTGTAGGTCAGTATCTGATCAGTTTATTTTTGCAGATTGAAGGTCCAAATTTATAAGAAATATAAAAATGATTCATAGTTTGGCTTCATAATCGCTCCGTTCTATAAATGGGTTATTGCAGGAGACTGGAGGCAGAAAAGCTTAAATAAACTGACACAACCCAAATGTGACAACACTGAGAAATAGGAAACTAAATAAGTCTGAAATAGTCTGTATGTAAACCATTGGACTCTATACATTGACAATAGTTTAAGGTTAAATAATGTGAAGCTGCTCCATCGAGACAGACCAAATCAGTGAACCAAGAATTAAGACTCA
Source organism: Oryzias javanicus (assembly GCA_003999625.1). NCBI lineage: Eukaryota > Metazoa > Chordata > Actinopteri > Beloniformes > Adrianichthyidae > Oryzias > Oryzias javanicus. The sequence continues at coordinate 23,765,567 of CM012446.1, read as the reverse complement.
AAAAGACTGTGACTAATATGAAAAATCTAATTTTTTAAAAAACAGGTTTTTGGAAATATTGTTTTTTTGTGGCTTTTTTTCCCTATACAGAAAAAAATGTAATAAATGTTAAAACACAAAGGAAAAATTCCAAGAAATACAATTCTAGACTTGTGAAAGTCTGTAACATGTTAAGTATATGAGCTTTAATTTATAATAATAATAAAATAATTTTTTATCATATGATAACTTTATATGTTGTGTGCTATGTTTCACCAAGGATTGTATTGACTAAAATGTTTAATTTGTGGAGGAGGCTGCATGGTGTAGTGGTTAGCGCTCTAACCTCACAGTGAAAAGACTCAGGTTCAAATCCCAGGTGTGACCCTCACTGTGTGGAGTTTGTGTGTTTTTCTGATGCATGTGTGGGTTTTCTCCAGCCTCCTCTCATTGCCCAAAAATATTAGGTTAATCGGTGAGTCTAAATTGTCCCGTGGTTGAGCAAGTTCGTGGTCCTGCCACAGTCTGGCGACCTATTCAGGGTGTACCCATGTTTGCCCAACAGTGGCAGGGACCTGAACTGACATGGATGCTATGTGTAGCAGTAAACATGCCTTTCTTTTTGCACCATATTCCTGTAACTAATAACTGCAAAAACAAACACTTGGTTTGCAGTAATCGAATGATGTTTGCTTTTAGACCTACTGTGAAGAAGACTGGTATGTTGGGGCCTGTAAACGTACAGATGCTGAGCATGCTTTACACCTGGTAAACAAGGTTAGTTCAAATAATTTTTTATTATTGCATAAAATGTTTTCCACGATAAACCAGTAAACAACTTACTTTGATCACTTATCATCACTTATCATTTTAAAAAAACTAAAAAAAAAAAAATGCTCTCCTTTAGGACGGAGCTTTTTTAGTTCGAGACTGCTCTATAACCAGTAGCAGTGAACCCTTGGTCTTGGTTGTGTATCATCAGAAGAAGGTCTATAATGTGAAAGTTCGGTACCTAGAGAGCGCCAACAAGTACGCGTTGGGAACAGGACAAAGATCCAATGATGTGAGTGAAACTCTTTGAAAGTTAAAGAGAATCAGTTTGACTGTGACTGACGTCTTCTTTCTTCTCAGGTGTTTGACTCTGTGGCACAAATCATCAAATTTCACTCCATATTCCCCATAATATTCATTAGCGGGAGAAATGTGACCGGGACTAAATACCCGGATAACTGTGTCCTAACATGTCCGATCACCAAACAGGATCTGGATCAGCTTCTACTGTAACACTTCAAGAAGATCAACTTAATGTTTTTCTAGCAAAGCTGGGGGTTTTTGTTTTTGTTTTCAAATGATATTTTATTTGAAGCTGTATAGCCTGGCGAGTTCTATTTTTGGTTTTGTTTTGTTTTTAATCTTGTATTAGTCTATTTGAAAGTTTTCTGAAACTTAATGTAAATTTGATACATTTTTAATCTTCATGATTAGTTGCTAATCGCTTTCATTTATTTATAATTAAACAAAATGAAACTTGAATGAAGTCATTTTCTGAAAGTTAACATGAAATAAATGCCTACAAATAAACACTTATAATATAGGTTTTTGTCTAATTTTGAATACCTTTATATTTGCATTTCTTTCTGCATTTAAGAGGCTCTAGTTGAGTGAAACATGATATATGTCTGTAAAGTGCTTCCATTCTTAGTCAGGCTCTCTTTTTTGACTTTTGCTCTGCCTGTCTCTGATTGGCCCAGACTGGCACAGGTACAGTACTCCAGGGTGTGGTAAACAGAACCAGGGTTTGTGGCAGCAGAGCAGCTGACAGAACACATCTTTGCCTTGTCTTATCTTAGCAACTCTGTGAACAGAGCCGCTAGAATAGCACCTGGTTTTCCTATCTACCTGCTGATGTTGGAGGCTCTGACCATAAAAGTTTAGCAGATAAAATGTATTAGTTGACAGTTTTTTCAGATTTAGTTAACTTTTCTAGTATTAACTTCATTTTTATAACTGCGATTTTAAATCAAAATTTGAATGGTGAACCTACATTTTTAAGAAATATGCTCATTTGACAACACCCATCAAATAACTATCAACCTGGTCGGCTCTTTTTAAGCAGATAACAGAAAGGGTTGTACTTCCCTCCCTTGTGAACAATACCCAATGTCAGTTTCCCTCCTTCACTTTGGGAATGATCCTTCCTCCCACATAGAGAGAGATCCCTTCCTGGTTGTAAAACAGTGTCTTTGCAATACAGTTGTGACTTTGTTGTCTTGAACTCAGATAAATAGCAAACCAATCATTTTAAAGAACCTGGTTTAGACTAGTCACATATCCAAAAATGCCCTAGCGCTGCAACCTAAATGCAAGTCTTTCAGGAAGTTCAGCAGGTGGCAGCATGGGTGCATTTGTAATCCAGGGGCAGCAGTTGCGTTTGTACATGTTGCACAGGGACAGTGACGGGACCATTATTTTGTCATCGGTCAGTGGTTGCCTGGCACATTTGGAGGTCTCCAGGTGTCTGTCCAGAGACAGGCGGATGGCAGGAAGGCAGCAGCACAAAAATTGATTGATAGGAAGGTCTCCAAGGTCCCCAAAAACATCTGATGATCAGCAAATTTCAGACTGCCACCTTCTGATTATAAGAAATCATACAGTGGCAGCGTGGGCACTCATCCAGGGCTGTTAACACAGGCTGGCAGCCCAGCAATGACCAGACATCACTTTGGTGGATCCAACTGGAGATACGGCACTGATGCTGCACAAAACTCCTCATGGTGTTGATAGCAACACAGCAACTCAGAGACCTTGACGAATTGCTGAGAAGAATTTGAAGAAGACAACATTGTGCCTTCTTGGGAGACAAGTTGTCTAAAAATGTACAAATTGACAAGATAATAACGTGTGCTCTTAATCGAAGTTGCACATTTTTTTGAAAAATATGAAACAAACTGAAAACTTTAGAGGCAAAACTCAGGAAGTTGGAAAATGAACATGATACAAAGATAATTAGTGCCATTAAAAAGAAAAGAGTAAAGATAAATTATTTCCAATCACAAGAAATCCAAAAGAAGTTGATTTTTATCAAACAAAGATATTATGAGGCTGGAAGTGACTCATCAAAACTGTTGGAAAATAGGCTAAAAAATCAACAATAAATATGCACATTTATATGATCAGAGACCAGCACACAAAACTGACAGATGAAATGCAAGAATGTCTTACTACAAACAATTATACTCTCAAATTGAAAATAAGAAGGAACCATTGACTGAAGACTTTTTGGAAAAGCTAAAATTACCCCCAAATAACAGAACCACATGATAATAAACTGATATCTGAAAAAACAGCAGAGTAAATAAACTCTGCTTTAAACTCAAAAACAATAAAAGCCCTAGTGCAGATGGGTATACATCAGAGTGGTACAAAATTTATAGGGCTACACTAATTCCACTGCTGTGTAAGGCATATAATTGGATATTTGAGGGGGGGACCCCAGACTCTTGGAAGAAAGCAAATGTCTCTACAAATGCAAAGGAGGGAAAAGATGAAACAAAATTCTCAAGTTACAGGCCAATAAGTTTACTTAGATTATAGACTTTATACTGCAATATTGGCAAGACGACTAGGGAAAATTCTCCCAGACATTATCATTTTTTACCAAACAGAGACAGATCCATGATAACATTCATAGGACCTTTCATGTGATGCAACATATTAAAAGAAATAAAATTGAAGCTTTGATCATGGGGATGGACGCAGAAAAAGCATTTGATTCATTTAGTTGGGAATTTTTATTTAGGTTTATGCAAAGGTTTAATTTTCATAAAGACATTATCAAGACAATCAAAAATCTATATGCAAACCCTACAGCAAGAATAAGATCAATGGGAGTTTGTCTAATGTAATTCAATTAGAAAGGAGTCGTAGACAGGGATGTTCGGTGAGTCCGCTCCTTTTTGCTTTCTTCCTGGAACCATTAATCCAGTGGATAAAACAACTTGATACCATCAAAGGGATAAACATCAAAGGGGTAGAGGAGAAGATAGCCTTATTTGCATATTATATTTTTTATTTATATATATATATATATATATATATACACATATAAATCCAAATTTATTTCTGCCTTTACTCATGAAAATCTTCACAGATTTGGTAAAATTTCAGGATACAAAATAAATTTACCCTTTACCCTGTCTAAAAAGCTATTATCAAGTGGCACTGTTGAAAATATTGAACTCTTCCGACCCTGGATACTGGGCTAAATGGAAAGATATAGATATGAGATCAGTCGAAGGGTTTCTGCTACAGGCACTAATATATGATCGTAATTTGGGAACGTACATAAGTGAAGGTGCAAACCCAGGCTTGGAAATTAAAATTTCCTTTGATATTTACAGCTAAGACATTACCTTAGACAAGAAATTAGAAAAACAAATTGATACATCCCAGCCAGGTTTGATAAATATTTACGATTGACTCATAAATTACAGATAACTGTACCAATTACGGCCCATTTGGCTTTTAGCTCATGAGTTCTTTTTGATCTGTCAGTGTAAAAAGTGATCTGGGTTGGTTCCAATGGTTTCTCTGCTAACTTTTGGGGTTTCTTTGGGACCTTTTTTTCTTTGAAATCGAACAAAGGGTCTTCCAACATCATTTCCCATTTTCCCCATTGACATTCCAGTGCTTTCAAACCTTCCAGTGGTCCTTTGGACGCTTCCCTTATCATCAGGTTATCTGTCAAAATCAGGACTTGCCTTCCCTCGGAGAGGTTTCTGAGTAGTGAGTATACCTTAAATAGCAGGGAAAGCGTCTTTTCAGTTTCGGCGAACTTTAGTTCAGTTGGAGTCAAGGACAGATTCTTTATTAGGCATGGAACAGCTTTTCCTTTGTTGGAGGCCTTTACCCCTCCTCTTTTTTCTCCTACTTATACTTGGACTATTAGGCCTTATAAAGGGTCCCTGGATGTCAGGGTTGCTCTTGTATCTTTCGCCCATTCTACCATTTTTTTGGAAAAGGGTTATTTCTATTCTGGAGTGAGTGTGCAGTTATGGGTTTCCAGCTTCCCTTTTTAGTTTCTTTCTGAATCCTCGCTTTATTTTATGCAGGTCCTTGCTGAACTCCGCATACCTAGGAAGGTGTCCTAAAAAGTATTTGTATTTTCCTAGGGCCGCTTCCAATTCTTTTATATCTCTGGGGGGCTTTATTTCTTCGAGTCTTTCCAGGACTACCTGTCTCCCAGACTCATTAAGGGTAAAACCCAGGTAGGTGCATGAATTAGTGGCTATATCACACTTTTTTAATCTAATCTTCCAACCCGGCCTCTTTTAATTTATGAATTATTCTCTCCAAAGTGTCTAAGTGCTCTTTCCCATCATCATGGCTGAAGTGTATATCATCAATATATACCATTACCTCTCCATCCAGTATTTACTCAACTATTTTTTGGAAGACGTTCAGAGCATTGCAGTAGCCTAGGGGCATTCTTTCCCATTGATAGGAGATTCTGCCTCATTGGAAGCCTGTTTTACTTTTGCTTACATCGTCCAACAGTACACTCCAAAACCAATTAGCTAGGTCTAGTGCTGTTTAATTTTTTTTTTGAGGGGCACATTTCTTAGTGTGATGCTAGGATCGACAAGTTGTTTGTTATCCTTAAGGGTCTTCTGTTTAGTTCCCTTAGGTTTTGGACCAAGCGATATGTACCATCGGGATTAGGAACTGCTTGGATTGGTAACAGACACGGTGGGTTATCTATTCTACTTATTTCTCCAAGACTTTCCAGTTCATGTATAGTGGTCTGTATATCTTTTTTCCTGTTTTTGATCGGGTATTGGGATTTTTTGGGGAGCATCATGGACGGTGTTGTGTGCACAGTTTTTATTGAGCCAACGTAATTTTTAAATTTGGAGTATTCACCCAAGGCAAGTATCTCCCTCAATCGAGTTTTGTTTGGTACTGTGTTGGCGGCAACTAGGCGTTTTATGTGAGCTTCGTTATCAACGGCTCCCATCAGTGTTCCACGAGAGAGTGGCACATCTTTTCCTTTACACAGATCTTTTATACCTAAACATCTCCTTTCATAAATTTTGTTTCTTTTTTACTTTCATATATTTCCTGTTCCGACATGTGACCGTCGTCTAGTGTGATGTACCGCTTATTACTCTTTCCCAGTCTGCTGACATACGCACTAATGTCGGCCCCGGTGTCAATCATGAACTCTTCCAGTTTTCCTTGATGGGGCAAGTGTCTGACCAGCAAACCATCCATCCTTTTCTCTTGCTATCCTATTTAACTTGGTTAAGATCTGGGTCATCTTTTTATAATTGTGCCTTTTGTCCCAAGATTCCCTTTCCACCAGGTATGCTTGTTTCTGTTTCTCCAACATGTTTTTCCATTCTTCCAAACTTTTCCTTGGTCAAGGATCGTTTCCTGTCAGATTCCACCACAGCTTGCTTGAGTCCACCTCTCGTCTGGGGCCTGTTTTTGAAGGAACTTTCCCCTGGGGTTGCGTTCCCCCTCGAGGGGGGATCTCCCCTTCTGTCTTGTCGCAGAGGGGCCGATTGTTTATCGGGTCTGTCTGAGGGACCTCTGTCTCTTCCTTTCTTGTTTTTTGACGAGAGAAGGGCAGTCGTTTTATTGTACGCAGTCACTTCCGAGTTCTTTTGGGAGGGGTTCATAGAAACCCATCGGACAGCAAGCTTACTTCCCCCCCGTACTGACATTAGAAGTCTTTCCTGATGTAGGTGGTTACCTCCTGCAGCTTTAATAATTCTCAAGGAGGAGCTTAAGGTAGTATCCTTTCTTGTAACCCTCTTAGCCTGTTCCCTGACCATCCTGTCCATGCTATCTTCCCCTGGAAGGGAAATTGGGGCATCCAAGAGGTCATACACACTGCATCCCATGGGTATTTGGATGCCTCTTTGGAATATAGGTACATCGACATGTATGGCTCATCCAGTTGTTCTGGGCTAAAACCCACATCCAGACATCTATGGAGGAACTGCGAGTCAGTTTCCTACTGATGTCTGTCAGAGACCATGTCAGCAAAATTAAAGAGCTGGGACGGAGTCAGGCCAGAGGCAGTTCAATTGACACAGGGTCTGGTACAGCGGGGTCTCTTGGTCAGACGGAAATGGGGTCTGCCTTTTCTGGGGGGTTCTTTGTGAGGAGTCCGTATGGGACCTCTGTGGGTTTCTTCTTCTTGGGCTAGAGTACCGGGGATTGGGAAGTGGTAACTCAAATGGGAGGATTTCCTCTTCGTCTTTGTCAGCATCCGTCTCTCGTGTTTGGGACATGTTTTTTTTAGTTCAGGGATATCCCTTTGGTTTCCTGCAAGGATAGTAAGAACGGTGCTTCAGGGTAGAGAGTCCTGGGTATGGAGAGAATGGCCTAAACAGTGAGTGCCTTAGAGGGGCGACCGCAGAAATGGTGGTTCTGATTGTGAGCCCATATAACCACCTTCATCTGCTGATCATCCACTATGTCTCTCACAACCTCCCTTAGGGGATTTGTGACGCCGGTGTTGAAATTCTCCCTGGACACTCTGAACACCATAACTTTTGTGTAGGACCTCCCTTAGGGGATTTGTGACGCCGGTGTTGAAATTCTCCCTGGACACTCTGAACACCATAACTTTTGTGTAGGACCCTTGGAGATCTCCCACTTCAGGGAGAGTGAGTTGATTGATCCTCTCCAATTAAATCGATATTGGCCTGCTTCTGAATATTGTGGTTATATGGGTGGACGATCGTGTCAAGGATTCCTAGTCCGGTGATCAGTCAGTACTGATAGCATTTCTCTCACCATTCTAATCCTTTGCTTGGTACCTTTTGAGCCGCCGCATATACAGGAATTGCTCACCTCTGTAAGCTTAGGCTCCTCTCTTTGATGTTTCTTCATGGGTGGATTCCCGTGAGCTTGTTGAGCCGCCGCCTGCACAGGAACTGCTCGCCTGTTTAAGCTTTGGCTCCTCTCTTTGATGTTTCTTCACAGGTGAGACTCCCGTGAGCTGGCCTTCTGCAATTTACTGTGTCAGACTGGCGACCTGCCCCGGGTAAACCTTCGCCTGTCAGTAGCCGGGTTAGGCTTTGGCACCCCCGCAACCCCGAAAGGGACTAAGCGGCCAAGAAGATGAATGAATGAAAGAATGAATGTATTTACCTACCATCATGAAAAAAAAACTTAGAAACTACATATTTTGCTATTTTTACATTGACAGGTTCTTCCCAAACATCTGCTTTCCTCAGTGTTTATGTCACTGGGCAGAAAGTGAACCCTACCGATTCTAGCTAGCCTTCCTCTGGTCCGTGAGACCAAGCAAGAAGTTCAACACTGGCAGTACGTGTTTAGAAAATTACGTGTAAATAATTACTTTTCTTTAAAAAAAATTAAGTGCAACAGATACCAACATGTAGCCTCGGACACACTTAAAATACATTCTGGCAATGCAGCAATCTGCATCCTAGCCGCACATGTTGCATGTGGCCAATGGGAATTTTCATCGGTTTTGTGCTGGTAAACGTGGGAATAACATCAGCCTTGTTTTAAGACATCAAACCTTAAAATAAATAATAATTAAAGACTTCGACACTGACCCAAGCTAGCATGCTACTTGCTAGCTCCCACTTTAGCACAAACTTCATGCTTCCCAGACTGATTTCTCTCCATTAAAATGTGATTCCTATCCTGCGATGATACCTCTCAATCAGATTATTTTGTTCTCAAGGCTTTTGAAGGTAATTGTAATACATTGCGTCCATTTTTGAGGTTCTGTGCATACTTATTCAGACCTTCACTGTTCTTCACTCGGGAAGAATCAATACATAGTAGGGCTGCCCGTCTGTCACGCCGTTTGTCAGGTGAGGGCCAATCCAGTAATATATATCAATTTTAGCGCCACTTTGCCTGCGTTACTGTGCTTTATTTGTCCTGATCTGACATTCTGCTTTCCTGACCCTGAATCTGCTCCAACTCTGTCTGCCGCCTATCCTGACTCACTCCTAACTATGTTATTTAAAGTCTGATCTCTGAAACTTCTATGCTTCATGGACTTACAGTGGTGTTTGACTCCTGCTCTGTCAACCCATCTGTCCAATGAACCTACTGCACTTGAATCCATCCGTCTGCCTGTTTGTAACACTCTTCCTCCGTCCACCTCACACTGCCATCTGCTCACCTCAGTATCATGGGGAGCAGAACTTTCAGTCACTCTATGTCAGGTTTTACTTTTTAAAAAGGACCGTTTTAGTTCATACCCAAGTTTTTCTAATGAACAAATTGGATTAAATAAGAGTCAAAAACTTGCCTTTCAGAGTTATACTTGCTTGCAAGGAGCGACAGACAAAAGTTTCACATTCAAGTCTGCACACTGAAGTTGCAGCTGTGATTCACCCGCTAAAAATACATATTTGCTCACATATAAGTTAAGGAAAACATGCCTTAGTTTTTCCACAAGATCCAATAGATTTCCAGGAGTACTTTGAGTTTTATCTTTCTCAGTTCCTCCTGTGCGGGTGTGAAGGCTGGTTCACACATCAGCTGTGTGATAGCTGTAGTCCGCATATTAACTGCTTGCATAGTAGTTTTTTAGAAACCAAAGATCAGAAGCAGAAAACACAATGTTTAATATTTCCATAAAATGTGGTTTGGTATGCAATTATGAATTAAACTAACAAACTCAAAAAATAGCCTTGGCTAAAAATATGAGCATCTTCTCCCTGATATGCAGAATATAGACTTAATAGTTGGTTTTTAATCTAATGCCAGAGGGCTGCACAGTTACGCAGTGGTTAGCACTTCCCTTTCGGTGAGAATGCCCAGGTTCAAATCCGAGCTTGGACCTTTCTGTGTGGAGTTTGTATGTTCTCCCCGTGTATGCACGAGTTTTCTCCACTCCGGCTTGCTCCCACAGTTTAAAAAGATGCTTAATAGGTTAATTAATAACTCTAGTATCGCTGGGTGTGCATGTGGGAGTCATATGAGCCCTGCAACAGTAAAAAAGAAAGAGGAAAAAAAGATAGAATTCCAGGAAAAATGTCAAATGGACAGCATTGCCCTTAGGAGAGAAATTCTTATTTTATCTTAGTGAGATTTATGCAATAGGTTAGGGCATTACCTTCGCACAAGGCCGTCTCTGGGGGTGGAGCTCTCGAGGGTCCTGGTCCAGTGTCAGGAAGAGCTGCAAACAGAATCTCAAATTGTCTTAACCCACCCTGCCCCTTGTGAGCATGCGCAAATGCATTAAGAAAGGAGGAATAGCTTTAAGCCAAGAGTGGCCAGTTTCTTCACAACTCTTAGCTAGTTTTTTTTCAGAGATCCATTCTCCACTGCTGACGGAGTGATTAGGACATAAACAGTGAAAATAGCATCCATCTTTCCCTCATTTGATGCGTGGATCAGCCCATGCGTCATTTTAGAGAGGGCTGAAGGTTAAACATCACGGCCAAACCAGCCAGCAGGTGTATGCAGCTTCATCCTGCAAACAGGAAACTACTGAGGAGCTGTGAAAAAGAGAACACACACAAAAAAAGATGAATACGTAGACCATAAATCTGTTGCTTTTGCTGCAGCTTTATGGCAGCACGGAGGTTTCCTGTAGAGACGGGATCCAGAAGTGTTAGGGTTAACAATTCATTCAAACACAGCAACCTATGAGGGGAGCAAAGGGTTATTCAAAAGATCAGACACAAGTTTATGATGCAAAATAGGCTGCTGTCAGATCTCAGGAAACCATGGTGGCTCCAAACTGTGAACAACCTTAAATGTGTAACAAAAACAATTGTAAACGGTGACGGACTGTTCAGACCGTGCGTGTAGTCGTGAACTGTCCAGATGGTATAACCCTAGAATCAGGGTCATGGAAGGCAGATCGAACTGCATAAAACGCTAGGTCTGGGATCTGGAGTGGTCGATCACTGAGGTCAGGTCGGGGCGTACAGTCAGGGAAAGTCCAGCAGTACAGTCATGAGGGAGACCCTCGTCAGGTGTGGGGAGGAATCTTTAACATCTTTCAACAGTGACATTCGGCAGCTCGAGCAAACAGGAGTGATACCTGAGGAACCTTCAGGGGCGGTGCTGGGGTCTGCAGGGCACAGCTTGATGCTGATGGGAGGGGTGCTGACCCGCGTCGCTGCTGCTTGGAGAGGAGTGAGGAGGAGGTTGAACAGAGGAGCTGGAATACTAGCTCCATTTAAGGGCAATGGTTGGTAGGGCGGAGGGATAGAGTGTGTTCGACAGCTCGGCTCTGGTTCCCCATGAAGCCTGCAGAGGAGGACAGAGAGAGGAAAAAAGTGTTTTCCGTTTTTTTTTTTTGTTTTTTACCCAAACTTTCTCTAAGTTTCTGAAGTTGGCTCTTACTTAGAGATCCACCTTCAGGGAACCCATGATCTTTACACCAATAGTTCTCAAAATCACAACATTCAGATGTAGCATGACAGACCCAGATGCTTCAGCCTGGTCCAGACCTTAACCAGCAGAGATTGACCCTGGGGCCATAGAGGATCACCTCCCCCCCCTTCCAACAGGCATTTGTCTTCACTCCCGTAACACCTCGTCAGACTGGATGGCAGCAGACCCCAGAGACACTTGGCTCCCCCGCAAAGGAAGACGTGGGTAATCCCAGGTTACCATGACGACCAGCCACTTTGGAGCCTAACCAGCCATTTTGATTTACAGGACGACCAAAAAGTGCATTCCATTGAATAACGTTGCTTTTGAAGTCACAAGAAAATGTTATTATTTGTTGACATGACGTTCTACAGATCCTCTGAAAAACAGGCCGGAGACATCACTGAAGCTGGATTTACAAAAAACCTTTTGACCCCCCATGGCTTGAGACTCTCCAGACGTGTGTATTCTGTGTTCTCTGGTACGAAAATGTTTTTTCACTTCAACATCTTTTACTGGTAAAAAGTTAACTAAAGTTGTGCATCTTTTCTAAGAAGGATCTGGCAGGTAAATAAGAAAAGAATCTTATTTATCTTTAGCCATTATCATTCGTTTTTCTTTTTGTGATTTTGGTTTTAATTCTTCTTATCTTGTTATTACTGTAAATGTTGATGCTTATTATTATTTTGTTTTCTTTCCAGCCAAAAGGGTTTCTACTTATAAGGGAGACAAGCTGATTAAAAAGAATTAAATGTGTTTCTTTAATTCCTTAATGTTTAAAAGATGTTTGTGTAAAAGGGTCTGCCTTCTGAAGAAACAAACACCCCCAGATTGGGAACTCACATCCTATTGGAGTATGTTAATTAGATGAGGGCGTAAGACCGGCCCAACTCGTTTCTGATTGGTCAGTTTCAGGGCCTTTGTCCAGCGCGACGTTCAAACAGTCAGTCAGTTAGTCAGAAGGAGTTCAGAAGTCAAGAAGAGAAGACACCTCAGAAAACAGTGGAGTAGCTTCAAGCAGAGATTTTTGGAGGGAAACTCAGAACAGAGAAAGCTCAGAACAAAGAATTAACTTGTAAGATTTTAATAGCTTCGAGATGAAAACTTCTGTGAGATTTTTCCATCTTTAAGATTAAACAAACCGAACCGTCAACCTTTTTACGTTTTATGCAATTTTAACTTTTCATTTTTCTTTCTAATTTTTATAAGTGACCAGATAATTATTAAGTTTTTGTAGCCCGGCCAGCTTTGAAAACTTTTAATTTAGTCGCTAATTTTTGGAACCAAGCCTGATTTGACCACTTGATACTCAGACTCTGGACACCGACCTGAATCTTCCTGTGGGAATAGATTCTAACTCCAACACCTGGCTGGCTTCTCGGGAGAAGAGCCGTCTCTCAAAGCTGCAAAGAACGAGGGACCCTCTGGGCTCTTTGGAACCAGAACCAGACCGCTTTGGTGAGGAGACTTGCTCCAGCGTTCTACTGTCTATGGTCAGAGGCATAGTTTTCTTTGATTTAGAATTTAACTGCTAAGTAACTATTGTTTCAACCACCAGAAGGACATTTATCTCGATTTTATTAAAACATTAATTTTGCATTAGATCAGACACATCAGACATTGCAGTTATACACACCTTCAGCCCATTTACATAACTTGAATTTGTTTTAAACTTCTTTTATTCTCTTCACTATGCATTTAATAGTTTTAGAAAAGTGTTTTCTTTCTCTTTTCATCTCTGCAAAGTATAATCAATGCTGTGCTTTCACACTCAATAATCCTTCCTGTTAATCCAGTTTTATGCAATAAATGAACGTGTATAAGAAGTCGTTGTTCTGTCTCATAATTTCCATTGTTCACAAAACGTCCCTTCAAAGGTAAAGACACTCACGTTTCCTTTTGGATAAGTAGACTGATAAATTTGAGTATTACTTTATTAATTAGAAATAATAACTAATAATTAAAGTGATAATTTCCTCCTTGAGGAGGTGGTGCCCCCTACAGGTTAGTCTGAAAATTGCAGATTAATAAACTTTATAACTTTGACCAGATCTGAAGGCGAATATCACATATTCAACCCTTCATATGAGTATTAATTGCTAGCCATTCATGCTACACAGAACCATCTTTCTCTCATAAATGCATCATTAACTTGGAGTCCACGCCGGGATTCTCCTCTTTACTTTTAACGTTTCCCATTTCTACTGGTCTTCCGTGTAAATAAACTCTCAACCACTTGTGGAACAGAAACAGATTTGAAGGCCGCAGTCCGTAAAATTTGAGAACCTATGATTTATTAGTTGATTAATAAGGTCAAACTTTCAATGACTTGAAGACAACTTGTGTTTCTTACAATATATTTAAGTATAAACAATACATGTCCATTTACTAAATGCTGATCAATACAGGGACATTGATGAACATTCTGCTTCCTGTGTGTCAATGTTAGAGCTGCTTTAGGAAAGATGAGAGTATGATGCATGGAGGACTACACCACTGGTCTGATGTGTAAATAGAACATGGAAAAATGACTAAATAAAGGCAGTGTCACATAAGAGAGGTTGCGCTGAATAAAATGATATCAAATGAGCATGTTAAATTGAAAATACAGAGGTAAATTCAAAAGTAAACAAAAACTGAGTTTTAGGCCCAGGTTCTAGAGCAGGGGTGGGCAAACTACGGCCCAGGGGCCACATGCGGCCCCTTAAGCTACTTAATGTGGCCCTCCAAATTAAAATACATTGAATCAAAAATCCTAATTATTGTTTTATTTTCATTGTATTTCTGGTTTCTTCCCATGAATGGTGTTGTTTCTCTGACGTTTGTGTGTTCTTTCTGAGTCAGATGGTGATCTTTCGGATTATTCCGATTGAATGCAGCATTTCTTTGAGTTCACATTTTCCTCTGAAGAACATCAACCCATTGGATCACCCAAAAGAGAACAAAAATCAAAATTTAGAAATTAAAACTCCCAAATTTTCTGTTTTTAAATTAATATATGTGAATTTGAATCCAAATTCACATATATTTTCTCTAAATTCCATATTATTTTTTTAGTTTATGAGGTTGATTACCCAATCTCTCCTTCAATCTGCTCCTTGTCCGGCCCTTATGCCAAATTTTAGAACCCTTTGTGGCCCACGAGTCAAAACAATTGCCCACCCCTGTTCTAGAGGCTTAAACTTGTAAACATTTAGGCGTTAACCTCCCTTTCTCTCCCAAAACTCTGCATGGTTTTGCCTTCATCGTGTTTATGTCTTGATCTCTTGAAGTCCCCCTCAACATTATAACAGTTTATTGCCAGTTTTAATCAAATTCAACATAAAACGAAAAGATACAGTGGTTTAAAACGTATTAGTAGAAGAAAGTATCTTTTTCCCAGCTTGTCTTGACTCACGCTGCTCTGTTCTCCCATGAATGCAGGTGTTGTGAAGTCATAAATGTTTCGTTTCTAAGTAGTTTGTAGAGATAACCTCAGGGAGGGGTTTTCTTTGAAAACCTTTTAGGTAAATTCCTGCTTCCATAAATCCTTTATTCGAGTCGTTCAGTGGTTTTCTTATCAAGAAATATGGTTTGGGAAGTAACAGAAACTTTTGGGGCTATACAGATAATGTTTGGACTTTAACTATCCAAAGTGAAACCAGGTCTGCAGATGTGCTGATAAGATCTTCAGGAGGATGGGTTCTGCTAGGAGAGTATCTGAGTTCTGGGATGAATTCTTCATTAGTGGACTCTGAGTTTATCCTTTATTTCTCAAGGTTAGAGAAATTGAACATAGTAGAAGGCGTTCGTTATGGCTACTGTAATTTTAACTGATTGTTTTAAAATAAGTTTGTGTGGGACATAGTTTCTGGAGAGGCAGCAGTAGTTTATTAAAAATTAACCTCTGAGTTGTGGGTGGGTCAATTGGCGCCAAGCAGTCCCATCCCCCCTTCCCATCACCAATAACAGAGTGCTTGAGCAGGGAGCTCCATGGCCCAATCCGAATTCTTCTCTTGGCTATTCCCCTTCATTTTAACCCTCAAAACTGAGAGCTGTGAAAAATGGTGTCTCATATTTCAGACGTCACTTCCGTTTGATGACGTCACCAAAAATGGCCGACCCGCTAGCGTTAGCGCAGAGCTTGAATATATATAACAACAGCGGTTTTATGACTTTACAAAAGGTTGTTCTACAACAAAAAGTTACATTTAAATGTAAACTTCTGTGGTTCAGAGCACACCCACGGGACACGACTTGCACTTAAACTGTCCCGTCAAGGGAATGGGAGAAAGGAAGAATTCGGAATGGGCCCAGGATTATTTTCTACGTCACAAATAAGCTCTTTTTTTTTTGGACTTTTCATTTGCTGCTGATTCACAACTATTTAAATAAAAGTACTCATAAATGCAATTCTGAGCTTCATTTGCTTTATGTGTCACTTATGAAAAATTCTACAAGAACATATTAATAACACCAAAAACTGGATTTTCATTGGACGGGTTCTTAGAGCACGTCTTTCAATTGACTCCAGAATTTCCCTTCTATGGATCGCATGTTTCAGACGGTAAAATGTAGCTGGAGGATGACAATATTAGTCAAAGTGATGGAACCTACCTTAACACTGCAAAATAAACATTCATGTTTTATTAATTTGGTTCCTTGTATTGTCTGTATTTGACCAGGTGTTGAAGACATTATTTATTAATATGGTGGTGTTGTGTTCTGCAGACATTTTCTTTATTACCTCAGTGTTCTTCTTCAGGAAGCAAAAGGTGTAGCAGAGGGTGCAGCTGACTTAAATGGTGACCCCAGCTCTTTGGGCTGTAGCATGTGACCATCTGATGTAAGGGGGGAAAATGTTGTAAATGAAAACTGGGCTGAGTGACCCATTCTCCCTTCTCCCTCATAGACTTGTATTGAGAAATAAACTCATTCTATTTGTCAGAAAAACCATTAACATGTTCTTGCTAATGCAGCTTTTTTATTTATTTATTTATTTTTTTTCTATTGTGAAAATTCTTCAAGGCATATCTGACGAATCAGGTGCCTCAAATGAGGTCTCGTGTTGCACGCTTGAATGACCCTCCTGAGCCTGGTTTCAAGTGGGAGCAGACTCACTCACTCCAACAAAGCCACTCCTGATTAATGAGAGTGGTTTCCATAGAAACATCGACTCAGCCTGTCTTGAACCAATCACTGCTTATGGGCATCACAAAGCTCCAAGTTGTCTGTATTGAAGAAAAAAAAATGTAACGGAATTTATTTTATATAGTTGGAAGTAAAACATTTTCTGTGGGTGATGTCACACTCACTTGGTCCAGTTCTTTTATACAGTCAATGGCTTGGTCATTATTTGGTAGACCTCTGTTTCCCATCTGTGCTTCAAGTGATCTAATAAAACTAGATCTCAAGTTTTTTATTCGTGTGTATTATTAATGTTTGGTTTACTGTGTGTTGTTACCATTTTATTTTATTTATGTTGATCTCTTTATTCAAATGAAACGCTCCTCTATTAAAGTCCTGTGTGTCCTCACACTTTCTTTCTGTTTGGTCCCTAACACCAAAAATTCTATGAAATTCTGCTGGTAATCTAGAACCTTTGTTGTTTTGTGACACATTTTCCTCCCAGACAATCTCTTTATGTTCAGTAATCCTGTTTGACATGTCATAACGGATATTAAACCTCTGATGATTGATTGTATTGCACATGAATTTCCTTTGTTTTCTTCTGGATTGCTTAAAATAAACAATTTCTAATCTAATCTTGAAAAGAAAAAATGGCAAAAGTGGGAACCTTTCTAATGAAGACTAATAAGACCACAGTGAATACTAATTTTTAAAAAAAGATCTACTTATCATTAAAGACTGACGCTGATGAAGATGCTGTTTTTATCATTTTCTTGTAGATTTTTTCTGATGATGGTGGACATGTGTAAAGAAAATTTAGAAATAAATTGCATTACTGAGAATTTCTTTCTTCAAATTGTAGTGAGATGAAAAACTGCTGTTGGAAAAGGCTTGTGGATGTGATGTAGGACTTACAGGGCAAGCCACAAGCTCTGCTTTGCAGAAACTATGTCCTTGAAAATGACAGGTTTTTGATTTAGGCTCCAAACATAATTAAAAGACCACTGGGAAAACTTTTAAAATCTATCAAAAAATGTGATGAAGTGAGGTAAATGTTGTATGAATGTTCATCAGTTTCTAAAAAGCAATAAACATTTTGATTTTTATCTACAAGAAAAATGGGAGAATCAGAGTTCAACTTTGTATAATTTTTAATAGAAAAAAGTAGTTACATAAGTGTTATTATAAAAGCATGGAGCACAACATTAATGAACACGAAGAATGTAATAAAAACAACACTTCTGTCTGTAATGACACTCTCACACAAACAAGGAAAATCTAAAAAGTCCAGAAAAAACGCTCAGTAAGGACAGTTGATGAGAATAATCCACAACAGGGACCGCACAGCAGCGTCAGGAAAACACAGCATGAGTGTGGCTGCAAAGGTCGTCAGTCCCCACCAGGTCTTTGTTAACTTTTTAGAATTGAAGCCATATTCACAATAAACTTTTAAATGTGACAAAATATATATATATATTTATATTTATACTGTGTACTGTCAATAAAAACCGGGCAAACAAAACCTAGAAATTGAAAAGTCTAGCACCTTAAACGTAGCTTTATATGGACACAAAGGTGTCCCAATGCTGCCTGATGAGAAAAACAGATTAAGGTTCATAATATTGACAATATGTAAAAAAAAAAAAAAAAAAATTTGGAGATCTTCAAGATTGCCACAGTTAGTGTGTTTTACAGCAGGTAATACAAAGTCAACCCATTTAATGATCTTCTAATGACTAATATAGCCACAACTAAATATGAAATAAAGTAAACTATAGCAATTATTTTACAATAGTCAGCTCTGAGGACAGGAAAGTTAAATACTTGAGATGCAACTAAAGAAAAAAAAGTGTTTATGTAAGAAAACTGTGCAAGAACCGTTAAGTTTCCCTTTAATATCTTTACAAGTAAAGGTTATAGTATTCTTCTTTTATTTATTGTGTCAACTCTATTTGGCCTGTCAATATTCTCACATTTTATCATCAATAGGAATAAAAGTCAACATTCAGATGTGTCTAACAGCCTGTGATTCCGAAATGATCAGATGAGAGAAAAAAAATTTGATCCAAAACACCCAAACAAGTGGAGAAATGTAACAATACAGGAATCTACGCAACTACACCTTTCTGTGTCAATTTAAGCAAATTTCATGTCGAAAAAGGAAATTTGTGTTTGACTTTTTTTTTTATTTAACAAATTCACGGCACTAAAATGAAAAATATGAAAATCTGTTTTGGGTAGTTCTAAGGTCAGTAAAGGGGTCGGTCTACGGACATCAGGAACAAACCAAAATGACGTAAAGCTGTCCAAACACACAGACTCATGGACATGATTACAGGTAGACGGTGGGTTATTTTCATTTCGCTCTGTGTCCGACTTAATACTTAAAACATCGCTTTCCTGCCTAATATTTCAAGTGAATGTGACACACGTGGACGTACAAATAAGTCATTACATCAACCTTTAAACACTTATTGAAACGGTTTGTTTTTTTTTCTTCAACCTGCTGCATCAAAAGATAAAACATCAGAGAATTTTCAGTTCAAAAACATTTTTGTCTTAAATAAAAAAACA
This sequence comes from Oryzias javanicus, assembly GCA_003999625.1. Taxonomy (NCBI): domain Eukaryota; kingdom Metazoa; phylum Chordata; class Actinopteri; order Beloniformes; family Adrianichthyidae; genus Oryzias; species Oryzias javanicus. Next base: position 23,746,514 of record CM012446.1, on the reverse strand, counting down.
TGCATCGGTACATCAGACGAGTTGACATAATTCTCAAACACTATAATACATCTGTGTGTTTAGTCCAAGGCTTTGAATCAAAGCCTGCATTGCACTTGAATATTACATATGATACAACGTTGTTTGTGGTTTTAATGACCTCATTAGGAAAATAACGGCCTTCATGTTGTGTAGATAACACCCACAGATTTTTTTGTTGTTTCAGGTATTTGCAGATTTGCATCCGCACGTGGACGATACATTCACTGAAAGCCGCCGACAGTGCAGCCCATCACCTCGTATTTTTCTCCCATCACTTTGCTCAGCCTCATCTTTAAGATTTGGCACTTTGGGACGGGCTCAGAGGCGTCTGCGACAGAGTCCACCTTCGTTCCCACTGCAGCGGAGCGGGGCTTGGGATGGTTCAGAACCACCACCGGCTGGTTGGGACCCGGTCTTTTCACCGGCTGGTCCTTCTTCAGCGGCATTGGATAAATAACTGTACAGTCAGAGAGGCTCCCTGCGGGTCCCTGAGGTTGGGATACTCCAGGTTTCAGTTCTTTCTCGTTTTTCTCCCACACGCCCACCTGCACCCGCTTTAAGGAGATAGTCAAAAACTTGGAGGAGATGGCATCCTCACTGGTGCCCGTTTGCGGCGGTCCGTTTTCTGCAGTCACTGATGCCTCCGTACGATCGGCACATTTAGATTCTTTGCGCTCTGGTGATTTTGAAGCCAAAGTATGGTTGTTTTTAGCTCTTCCTGCTGCTTCCGTCACACTTTCTTCTTTTTTAATGTGAGCATCTTTGTGGACCACGATAGCTGGATGTTGAATGCTCTTATCCTGCGCTTCCTCTTTAACAGACTCCTGTTTTTTCTCCATCGGTAACACCTGGCAGGTGGAGGGTGTTAGTTTTATGACTGCATTCGCGTGTTGTCCTGATGCTGCAGCCTTACATCTCTGCTCCGTGCCGTTTATTGACGCCACGTGGTCTTGAGTGGAACTGCAGGAAACTTGGTTTTTATCCATCACTATTCCTCGCAGAGCCATTACCAGCGGTTGCATTAATCCTTGGCCTTCCTGCGGCTGCTCGCTTAATGAAAACACAGAGGAAATGACCGGAAAGTTCTCAGTTTCGGACACGTCTCCTCGTCCCATCTCTTTAGATTTAGCCTCCTGGATCCAAGAGGACATTTTTCTGTTTGTGTGATTAGTGGAAAATGATGGTTTTATTGATGGTCTAGTGCTTAGATTCCTTGATGTCGGAAAGGTTTTTTTAGCGACGCTTTCTCTGCCAACTACAAGTGAAGGAGGTCTCGTCTGTGGCGCTGTAATGACAGGAAGACTGGAGGGTTTAGAAACCGGTGTGCTTTGCTGGTTCAAGCATCCCACCTCTTTTCCTGGCTTGCTCTTGAGGTGAATCTGGCCTGGTTCCACCTTCACAGTGGCAGATAAGTCACAGATACTGTCAGATGCCCTCCTGGTTGGGATACTCCTGGAGTGCTCCAAAAGGGAAGTCTTCCTGTCCTCCACCAGCCGCGATACAACACCATTTCCCAAGCTGCCTGCATGAGTTGTTGTGGGATTCGACCTGCTGACCACCTTGTTGCACATGACAGCAGGAGGGCCTGTATTATGGTTTACAGGAGCAGGTTTGATTAGTCTGAACCCACTGTTTCCTTCCCTAACAGGATTGAGGAGGCTTTTGGACACTTTGTTTGGGATGACAGCCTCCAGGTTAATTATTTCTGGCGACGTTCTTTTCAATCCACTTGTTTCTTTGGCGACTGGATTCTGAAGTTTGTTGGAAACACTGACTGGGATGCCAGCTGGACGCTCCATGTTAATTTCACATGGTTTCCTGTTGACCGTGCACGTGCCCATGCTGACGGACCGCGACGTATTTGGAAGGTGCAGCGTGGACGATGGTGGTTTTTCTGGTAAACTGTTATGTGAAGCTGCAGTTCTTGTTTCTTTTATAACAGACTCGTTCTCCTGCTTAGAGACGAGCCTCAGCTTTAGCTCCTTTGTCCCGTTGACCGTCTTCACCTCCATGAGTTCAACCAGGCAGCCTGCAGGTATCGACACTTCCTCGGGCAGAGAAACCGTTAGAGCCCTGTTGTGCTGAGTGAGTCCCTGCAAGGCCGACTTGTGTTCGATGTTGCCATTAACAACACTTGGCACATGCGTGTTAAGTGTTTTCCCTCTTTGTTCATCCTTTCTGACGGCAGGTGCGATTGGGGTGGGTACTGATGCATGACCAACAAGGGGAAGCGGTGACCGATCAGCAGTTGATGCACTCGTTAAGGCACTGGGGACAGAACCCAGGGAGGTTTTTGTCATACCGGGCCTGCCAGGTCCTTGGTTAATGTTTTTGGAGTGTAACCGTTCAATGTGCTTCATAAGGCATCGCCTCCTCATGTATCCCTGTCCGCAGTGCGGACATTTCAGTGGGAACTTTGAAGTATGCTGCTGCAGGTGTTCACTTAGCTCCGCCTCGCTTCCGTAGACGTGGTTGCAAACAAAACAGTAAAACCTGGTCCCCGCGTGCTCCATCATGTGCTTCTTAAACACTGCAGCGTCAGTCGAGGCAAAACCACACTTCTCACAGTACATCACGTTTGAGGTGCTCAGCAGCCGGTCCAACGCCAGGTTAGGGTGCCCGCCGTTCAAAGATGACGGCACGCTTTGATAGCTGACAGGCTTCATGGTGAAAGGCAAATTCACCTGGTTATACTACAAAGCAAAGATCCATCTTCAATTAATTCCAAGGGTTGGTTCATCTGAAGAGCCGTCTCACATGAAGTGGAGGGGTGCACTTCAGGCATCCACCTGAGGAAGGGAGAGAGGACAGGAGTCAGCAGGGGTGAGTGAATCCTGCACACCAGAGCATCAAGAAGAGGCCCGCTAAGCCCCTCCCCCTCACTCACAGCTCATCCAGCCTTTTTTTTTTTTTTTCCTTCCCGACGGCGGATTTTTTTGTTTTAAATAATGTTAATCAAGCCCAAAACACAAATAAATAAATGCATCTGCAAAATAAAAATACATTACCTAAGTCGGCATCCTGAAGCTCCCTTCCCGAGCTGTCTCCCTTTACGGCTGGAAGAGGCCTTGAATACCAAGGAGGATCTCGGAGACGACGGTCTGTTTTTTCTAATGTTTAGGTTAAAAAACGACTCCAATGTCGTACTTTCTAGTAATTAGATGAAACGAAACTGATGTTTTTGTCTATTAAATAATCTCTGACCAGATGAATACTCTGTAATTCACCTTATTTTCACGTGATAACGGAGCTTATGAACGCAGCAAATCAGACCGCTTTAGGTTAGCTTGTCTTTAGCTGACTATTGATAGCTTCCGTGCGGTGTTCCGGAAAACAACTGTACTTTTCGAAATAAAAGCACGGTCAGATAGATGGGCGGACGCAATGAAATATATGCTGAGTGGATGGACAAACAGAATGCTGTAGACAGAAATTATGTTTTTAAATGGCTAATTGGAAATAAATCATATGAAATTACTATATAGCTACACCCTTATAGGCAGAATAGCTTTAACTCCACAAGCGCTGTTTTCTATTTTCAGCTATATTAACTGTGTTTATTTTTTGATTACCCTATTTACAAAGATAATGTCCCATTTTAAGAATACTGATTAAAGTTTTAGTCCCAAACCTCTCCTTATGTTCACATCGCTCTAGGAATTGTCTTATTCTGAAGGGTTAAACAGGAAACGGAAATCTATACATTTTTTTGTTTTGACGGATGAACAGGGCGAACTGTTCGTTCAATTCTCGAAGAAACGCCACGCAAACCTCGTATTCACCCACCATTAATGTACGTGAGTATTCCTGTTTGATACGAAAGTAGCGAAATGCCCCGGACCCAAACGATATACAACCCCAAAAACCACGACAACTTTCAGTGTTACACACCGGTTTACGAACCAGTCAATTTGTTTTGGCTCAAACAAAGGAAAATAGGCTAGTTTATTTACGCAGGGGTCATTGTAAAGCTAATGTCACAGGAAGTGATTTCATGCTTTTGTATTTAGGGAGCATATATTTAAGCCTCGTTCCTAACGGACCGCGAGTGTTGTGTGACAGACATCAACAAGGCAGGCGTTGTGTGATATGTCATAAAACATCATGCTGCTGAAAAAAATCTGCAGGTTACTTCCTTCTGTTTCGCTGTCTTTTCCCAGGTGAGTCTAACGGGATTGACCTAATATTCACAGATTATTCGTTGATACTAATTTTACTGCTAAAAGTAACAGATAAGTTCAATGTAATATGCTGTCTTCGCGCGTGCGTTATAAACATGGTTGATGATAGTTCTTGTCCAGGAGAGATCTGTTAAAGTCAACATTAGCTTAAGTTTAATAGAGTCTATGATACAGATTTGTGTTGTTTTTGTATTGCTCGCACCGCCGTGAGCATTCTAACAGTCTGTTTCTGGGATGTGCACACTATTGTTGCCAGTCACAATGACTCGGCACTGGCCTGCACGTGACCCTCCCTCTCCAGTTCGGGTCGGCCCACGCGCCTCCGCCGCTTCCTGGTTAGGATTTTATCAGTCCAGCTCCAAGAAAGTTTTCCCTTTTCCATTTCCTCGTCTTCATTCAGACTCAGAGTCCTCCGCCGCAGCATGGCCTCGGATTCCGACGCGACCCGCTTCGATTTCCTGGTGATCGGCGGCGGGTCTGGAGGTCTGGCCGGTGCTCGGCGCGCGGCGGAGCTCGGGGCCAACACCGCCGTGATCGAGAGTCACAAACTCGGAGGTACCTGCGTGAGTAAAACATTTGCATACATGCAAGCACACACACACACGCACACAGTTTACATGCATATTTGGAAGTTGGGATGAAGAAAGTTGACTGCAGGTTAAAAAGACACCTGTGGAATGCATCCCATTCATACAAATAACTGGAAAGCTCACTGATTGTGTTTCCGACTGGCCTGTTAAAATGTCAAGATGATCTGAAAAAGGCTGTTATGAAGTTTCCAAGTCTTCTCATGAGTGGACTTCTCCACAAAGTCACTTCAAGGTCCATTCACTGCAGAAACACAGAGAAATGAAAGATCTCAACAGAACCTGCACACAGGCGCTCAGATGAAAGCCTGTGGTTTCAGCTCATGAGAAAAGCAGTTTCATGTATTTTAGAGTGTGAATTATGAGAAAGAGATGACTGAAACACTGATTGTGAACATGCAAGTCACGAGACGCGTGAACAGAAAAAAACATTTGTTTATCCCTGTTCTCTGTATTGCAGTGACTGCTGAATGTTTAAAGATCTTTAGATGTATTGTAATAGCGTCCTCTGTAGTTTTTCAATTGTGCTTTTTTATCCAAAATAAAAAGAAAACGTTTTGTTTTACAACATGGTTTCAGCAGATCAGCAGTAGATTGTTAAAAATCACCTCTGAAGTGAGGAAAGGACTGTTGAGACTGAGTAACCTCGCCCCAGTTTCTTATCATGCCTCTGTTTTCACTCTCCCGTACCTCCCAACCTAACATTAACAGTGCAACAAAAATGGCAGACAACATCGGAGCTAATCCAGCCGTACAGTTTAGATCCAGATTCCAGCTCAGACGAGGAAAACAAAGACGTTCATGGAGCGGAATCGATCAGAGCAGGGAGCTTACTCAGCATATTTTCTATGATAAAATGTTTTTTTTGGGTTTTGTTTGTTCCTGATTCACATCAACTTGAATAAAGAAATAATCTCATAAAAACATAACTTTCATCCCGGTTGGCCTCTAAAATTATTTTCACACCATGTGTCTTTAAACTTTAACATTGATTTTGACACTTTTGTGAGGAAATGTGTTGATCTAATGGGCTATTTCTCAATTTCTCAGGTTAACGTTGGCTGTGTTCCTAAAAAGGTAGAGTTTTCTTTTAGCTTCTCAAATATTCATTAAAGAGGATGAAGAGTTTTAAAAAATATGTATTCAAAATTTCAGAGTTTTATTTATATTTTTTCCTTAGGTTATGTGGAATGCAGCTGTCCATGCAGAGTATCTACACGACCACTGTGACTACGGCTTTGAGACTGCAAATGTTCGTTTCAGCTGGGAGTGAGTATCTGCGCAGGATAAGTTGTTACGGCACTTCCTGAAACCAAGCGGTGTTCAAATCCGAAGGCTGTATTTCTCCACTTTTACCCACTTCTCTATCTTTCCACAGATCATTGTTGAGTCACCGTAACTGTTAAGAATGCACTTTTAAAGGAGCGGTTCCAGACTTTCCAGGCAGTCTAAGACTCCTGAAGGCGTGTCCGTGTAGACAAAGATTTTGACCAAAGAAAAGAAGCAATCAGTCACATTTGCAGCTGAACATTTAGAGAAGGGGTGTCAAATTCAATCGCACAAAGGGACCAAAATCCAAAACACACCTTAGGTCACGGACCGAACAGGATAAACATTTATTGAGCAGACTAAAAGTAAACTTTTAAAACTTTAAAACCATAACTTTTTAACATAATTATGAACTAGATATAGAGCATTATCTGCCATAATGCGTGAATGCTGTAAGCTGAATTTGGCTGCTGAAGATGCTAGTGCTCATAGCTGAAGATGCTGAAATTGATAGCTAAAAACGCTGAGGCTAATGGCTCAAAATGTTGAATCTGAAAGCTGAAAACGCTGAAACTGACAGCCAAAAATGTTGAAGCTGATAGCAAGCTAAGATATTGGCTAAATGCCAAATTAGTCTTAAAAAACAAAAAATAAAAAACTTAGCTTGGCCAAAACAGCGAGAATGTAGCTGAAAAAAATTGCTAAACTTTAAAATATCCTAAAAAACTGAAAAAAGGCAAAATTAGCCTAAACAGCTAACTTTTAAATGTAGTCCAACTACAAAACAGCCTTAAAAAACTTAAAAAGAAAAGCCTAAATTAGCCAAAACAGCTAGCATGTAGCTGAAAAAATTGCTAAACTTCAAAAAACTAAAAAAAGGCGAAATTAGCCTAAACAGCTAGCTTTTAAATATTAGTCTAACTACAAAACAGCCTTAAAAAACTCAAAAAGAAAAGCTTAAATTAGCCAAAACAGCTAGTATGTAGCTGAAATATTAGGTAAACTCAAAAATGACCTAAAAGAGCTCAGTAAATGCCAAAATAGTCCAAAAAGCTAGCAGAATGCCAATTTTTAAAACTTTAAAACCATAAATTTTTAACATTACTATGAATAAAATCTTACTCTGGCTTGGTGTGTGCTTTTTTAATTCTAAAAGTATTTGTCTTTGCAAAAATTACTTTGACATTCAGAATAAATCAACTTAAACCTTAAATCCCTTTCAATATTTTACCCTCCAATATTTTCGCCGGCAGCAGCAAATAATAGACTTTTAAATTACTCAAGATATAAAGCTAAACAAGTGTTGGTCAACTTAGGTTTTGTATAAATTCAGGAAAGTTTTGTGGGTGGAAGTGGAGCATTCCTGCATATTTAGATAAAAAATGACAAATATTTTTGGTCCTGCTTATAAGTTTTTTCTGTTTTTTATCTTGCAGAGCTCTTAAAGCCAAAAGGGATGCATATATAGCCCATCTAAATCGCATTTATCGCAACAATCTAGACAAGGTTTGTTCACGTTTCTTTGTTTAATCACAGAAATTGTTCTTTTCTTTTTTTCTCCTTGGAGTTACAATTTTTATCATTATTCTTAATACGGTTTTTTAAATATTTTGTTTTCCTTTCCAGGCTAAAGTCACCTTCATTCAAGGCTATGCCAGGTTCACAGACGACGCTGAGCCCACCGTGGAGGTCAACGGGAAAAAATACACGGCGCCTCACATCCTCATCTCCACTGGAGGGCAGCCTTCTGTTCTGAGTGACGAGGAAGTTCCAGGTAAACTGAGAGCGGATCTTCAGATTTATTTATTTATACCAAGCGGTATCAAGCTCCACAAATCCTTTATCTGGTTGGTCATTCCAGGGGCGAGCCTGGGCATCAATAGTGATGGCTTTTTTGAACTGGAGACCCTCCCAAAGTGAGATTTCTCTTCACTCTGACTTGTATTTTTCAACATTAATCTGATTGGACCTCCTCTCTGTGACAGGCGCAGCGTGATTGTGGGCGCTGGTTATATTGCCGTGGAAATGGCTGGCATTCTTTGCACCCTGGGCTCCAAAACCTCCCTCATTATCCGGCAGACGGGAGTAAGATGCAGAGAACGGTTGAACAGGGTTCTGATTCCGCGAGCAATGGACTCACACGTCTCTCTGAACTCACCTTCTCTCTGTAGGTTTTGAGAAACTTCGACGCCCTCATAAGCGCAAACTGCACCAAAGAAATCCAAAACAACGGGATCGATTTGTGGAAGAACTCCCAGGTGAAGTCAGTGTGCAAAACGGACAAAGGCCTGGAGGTGACCATCGTCACCAAAGACCCGGACAAGAGCAACGACGAGAAGATCAGCGTCATCGAGGAGGTGGACTGCCTTCTGTGGGCCATCGGGAGGCAACCCAACACAGCTGGGCTGAACATCGGCGCCATGGTAACAGTCTGCTCGCATCTCCATAGAATATTTTTAAAATTTACTAAACCTCTAAAATACACATGTAGATGAACACCCACATGATTTGTTTTATTATTTTGTAATATTTCCTCTACAAAATTGAGCTAAACGCATTGCACCCAATATTTTATATAATTATTGGTTCTGTCTGATTTTAAGTCTTCTATTCTTCTGCATCTTCATTAACTTTGGGTTCAAGTTCACATTTTTGAGCCGTTTGCTACAGCAGAGCAGCGTAAACAAAAAATTATGAATTAATATAATAGAACAAAGTCGTAAAAGTATGTGAAAAAAAGTAAAACATTTATGAGAATAGTCATAAAGTTATGAGGGGAAAAAAGTGATAATTTTACAAGATTAAACTTGTAAAAGTATCAGAAGAAGTAGTTATTTTACAAGTAAAAAGTCATGCTTTTTTTAAAAATATAAAAAGAAATGAAGTGGACTGTGGACTATTTTCTCATAATTTTATAACCATATTCTCATATTTTTGTGACTTAATTGCATAATTATTACTTTACTGTTGCAAAATTATGACTTTTTCCTAATTATTTTAAAACTAAGTAATTTATTTTTTATAGTGGCTCTAATACTCTGCGGTAGTTTGCAGTTGCTTAACCTCTGCGATCAGCTGACTTTCTTTCCATGTGACTCCATAATGTCTGCTGCTAGCAGCATGTGAGCTTCTGAAACAGTTGGAGAGATTCCTACTGTCAGCCAGACTTTCAGAGGATTAATCTGGATTCACAACAAATTGAAGGGCAACAAAGGGCCAAAAAACTTGATGAACATCAACAAATGTCACTTTTGGTTTCTAGAAACGCCAGTAACAAATGTCTTAAAAACTGAAACCCATCAGAGATGTGAGGATGTTTTCGTGCTCTCATTCATATTTGATCACATGTACTCTGTGACGGTGGCTGGTTTCGTCTGCAGATTTCTTCTTGCCTCTCTCTTCCTTTCCATTGGATTAGGACAGGAACTGAAGCTATCCTCTCCTAATGACTGTTTCCTTTGGTTTTGTTAACTCAGATAAACATCTAGATTAGTAAATGTTCAGATAAAAATTAGAGACCCATTTCTGCCCTGATTTGAGGTTTAAGTTTTCTCTCATTTGATGCCAACTCTGCAGGGTGTGGACACGGATGAAAGAGGACATATCATCGTGGACGACTTCCAGAACACCACCCGCTCTGGCGTCTACGCTGTGGGAGACGTCTGCGGCAAAGCTCTGCTCACACCTGGTAGGACGGACTGTGACTGATAGAAACCTTGAGAGAAATAAGTTCATGCTAACTTCTGTCTCTAATTATAACACAAATCCTTCAAGTATTGTATAGAATTGCATTAGTTGAATGATTAGCATTGCATTTTTTTTTCTTTTTCATCAAATTGACGTTAGAAAAATGAACCACAAAACTTTGCTTGAAGCACAGACCTGGTTAAATAAACAAACACCACCCATTCAATGATGTCACACAGAGGCATTGCTTAACCTCTAACATCAGAGCTTTAGCTCCAGTGTTCTTTGAATTGCTGTAACTCTTCAACTGTTTTTGCAATTATTTCCCGTGGATTCTGTAGTGAAGAAAAGTGTTGAAAACTACTTCAGAATCCGTGGAGATGATGTTAATTACTGTTGAAGAGTTGCTGTAGTTCTAAAAGAGATGTCACATGTCACCTGCAACAGCTCCAGTATTAAAAAGTCAATCCACGACCGGATTGTAAGAATCACCAAACCCCTTTTTCTCAAGTTACTCGCTCAGAAAAAAATTAAAACTTCCATACAATTTAGTGACATTTTTATTAAAATATGTCACCTAAATAGTAATTTTCTGCTTATAAATGAATAATGCTCTCTCAATTTTCAAAAATTATTAAAAAATGTTTTGCTATAAAATTTAAGTGTTTTCTGGAAAAAAATTAATTAATTGGTGAAAAACAATACGGATTTGGAGCGATCATTTTAAAGTTCCTTTTGCACGGACAACTCTGAGGCAGACCCATATTTCAGTTCAAGGCATTAGATTGTGGAACTCATTAGATAGAACATTTAAACAATGTATAACTGATACTAAATTAAAAAAAAATGTCCAAGGCAAGGACAAAATATTAAATGGATAAATTACAATGATGGATGTTAATTAAAAGAAATGGAAGTAGACCTCTGTCGGATTGGGAACGGGGTGCGATTATATAATAATTATACAATAATTATTTGAATTACTTTGTCTTGTTTTTTGCATGTGATTGTTAATTTGTGATTGATTGGTAGAGCAGATATTATTATAAGATGAATTTCTTCTGTCTGGCTCCGATTGTTTATGCCTTTTTTCTTCTTGTTTGTCATTTTTGGAATGTTGTTTGAGCAAGCATGAGCCATAAACAATATAAAAAAAAACAGGTCACAAGCACAATGCCACTATAGGAAATTCGTAGGAGATCTTCTAACTTAAGTGTTGTGACACTGTGAAAACATTAAACAGGCTAATACGATTGCAATCTCCGTGCAGGTTTTTTTTAAGCTCTCCTTTCAGCTCCAACTTGCAATCAGTTTCATCAATCAGTTACACTTTTGAAGTAATTTTGAAGGATATTTTATTTTTTGGTGGAAACATGTCTTTTATGGGTCCAGCTTGTACTCCTTGGTTAAGTGCCTCTATCCTCACTTTGTCTGAAAAATGTTCCTGTTATAGATTGAATTTTGCCAGTGCCGGGAGGAAGGCGTTTGCTGGAAATATCATTTTCTTTAAAGATTGTGTCTGTTTCTTGTTGGGACAGTGGCCATTGCTGCAGGCAGAAAGCTGGCACACAGACTGTTTGAGGGCAAGAAGGATTCCAAGTTGGACTACTCGTGCATTCCCACAGTGGTGTTCAGCCACCCGCCCATCGGTACCGTGGGCCTCACAGAGGGTGAGTTCAGGGCCTTTATCTGTTAAGAAGCAGCTGGGAAAAGCTGTTTTTATTTCTGTTGCTCACCAGACCTTTTATCCTCCATATCTCACAGAGGAGGCAGTTAAATCCAAAGGAAAGGAGAATGTAAAGATCTATAAGACCTCTTTTACTCCGATGTATCATGCCATCACACGCAGGAAGAGTCAGTGTATCATGAAGCTGGTGTGTGTGGGCAAGGAGGAGAAGGTAGGAGCTACCAAAAATAAATATTTTTACACTTCTGCACGCATTCTGCATCATTTCTGTGTGTCTGATGTCTTTCAGGTGGTGGGTCTGCACATGCAGGGCCTCGGCTGTGATGAGATGCTGCAGGGGTTTGCCGTCGCCATCAAAATGGGCGCCACGAAAGAAGACTTTGACAAAACCGTCGCAATCCACCCCACCTCGTCCGAGGAGTTTGTGACGATGCGTTAAATACAATCTCCCCGCTCCCCCGTTTCCTTCAGCAGCAAAGACAAACACAGCAGGAAAGAGTCACCTCACATAAGCTTGACTACTTGCTTTATGAAACGAATTGCACACTTCCATTTCCTCTCATTTAAGTGACCTTTTTTGTATCAATTGTTTTTTTCTACTTTATCTCTACATGGACCAAGAGCAAAGTATGGTCCACTTAGACTTTACTGTGGGTCTTGAGTCTTGATTGTACACTCTGGATTCCATTTTAATGACTCAAATGGAAGTGATGATTCTTCAGGAATTGTTAGGAGATTTCTTTGGGGGGCTAAGGTAACCTCTCTCCTTGTGTTTGTGTTTGACTTGTCAGTTATTTGTTAAATGATCTTAAAAACACTGATGCTTTTTGAGGCACCAATTTAATACCAATGCAAAAGTTATAACATATATTGTGTTAAATTCTAATAAAGCTACAGCTTTTTCTTAAGTGTTAGATTTTTTCTGTTTTTCTTAATGACATTCTCTGATTACATCTGTTTGGAAGTTCATGAATTGTGTGTCTAAAGATATAAATAGGATGCTGACATGAAAATTCCTAATCATCTTAAAACATAGTAATGTTACCAATTATTTCCACTTTAAAATTTTCTTTTTGGATTTTTTTTATGATGCTGTGCAGAAGTTGGAAACCTTTGTCATCCTAAAGGTAAATTTGGGTGTTCATCTGTATTTTCTTATTTAAACTCAAGATATGGAGTAAATATGTTTTGATCATTTGAATTTTTCAGAATGAAATTGAATGTAAAACCTGGACAGTAGATGGTTGGCCTTTCACGCCCCTAAAAAAGATGATCACAAAGTAATAGTGTAATTGGATAAACTGACTGCATCTAAGATGTACACGTTAAGAGAAATAAAGGGGGAAACAGTAACCTACACACTGCTCACAAAAATTAAAGGAGCACTTTAAAGAAACACATTAGATCCGTCAGATCTCAATATGAAGTTGGATATCTATACAAATAACGACAGGGCAGTGTCTTTGGAACAAAAGGATGCCAAGTCTTTTGATGGAAATAAAAGTTTTCAGCCTACAGAGGCTCAATTGTGTAGAGACCATAAAATCAGAGTGAAATGAGGATGTGGCAGGCTAGTCCATTTTCTCCTAAACTTAATTTCTGCAACTCAAAATGCTTTTCAGTGTCTTGTGTGGCCCCCACAAGCTTGTATGCATGCTTGACATCGTCGCGGCATGCTCCTAATGAGACGACCAATGGTGTCAGTGGAGCTCCACGGTGCTGGGCAGTGAGCACAGGGCCCACTACAGGACGTGGGGCCCTCAGCCCACCTTCATGAAGTCTGTTCCTGGTTGTTTGGGTAGAGACATTAACACCAGTGGCCCTCTGGAGGTCATTCTGTAGGGCACGAGCAGTGCTCAGCCTGTTCCTCCTTGCACAAAGGAGCAGGTATTGGTCCTGCTGAGGGGTTGAGGACCTTCTACGGCCCTGTCCAGCTCTCCCAGAATAACCAGCAGTCTCCTGAAATCTCCTCCATGTTCTGGAGATTGTGCTGGGAGACACATTAACCCTTCTTGCTGCAGCACGTGTGGATGTGCCATCCTGGAGAAGTTGGACAACCTGTGCAACTTCTGTAGGGTTAAGGAATCTCCTCATACTGCCAGTAGAGAGAATTACACAAGACAAAATCAGCACGAGTGGAAAACCAGCCAAAAAAGATCAAGAGGGAGAAACTTGAAATGACCTCCACATGTAACACCAGTCCTCTTCTGAGGGTTTTCTAATTGTTGCCACTGAAGTGCACCTGTTGTTAATTCCATGAACACCAATACAGCTGAAACTGATTAACGAGGCCCTCAGCTGCTTAACCTACAAGAAAATTACCACAGGTTTAATTCTATTCATGCCAGGCCCGATTAAAAAAAAAAGTGTTCCTTTAATTTTTGTGAGAAAAATAAATAAATAAATACATTTACATTTATATATATATATATATATAAATGTAAATGTATTTATTTATTTTTCTCACAAAATTAAAGGAACACTTTTTTTTAATCGGGCCTGGCATGAATAGAAATAAACCTGTGGTAATTATATATATACATATATATATATATATATATATATATATATATATATATATATATAATAATATATAAATAAAATAAACAAGTGCAGTCATAGGAACATTTTCACCTTGAATCAAGGTAATTCTTGATTCTCGTTCAAGTTCTTACAATATTTAGAGGGAAGGGGTAGACGAATCGGGCTACAAATGGGGAAAAAAAACACTTAATGGTCTAAATGTAAATTTAGACGATTCTTTTAGGACATGGGGCTTTATAGTCGTATTAATGACTTTTACCACAAATATAAAAAAAACTTTAAAGTAAATGTATTACTCGATGAATTCGAGATGTAACCCCTGTCACGAAAATGACCTTATTGGTACAGTCCAGACTAAATATCGCGTTATTACTGTATTTGTCTATAGAGAGAACCGCTGAAAATTTTAATTCACGCGAGAACACATTTTTTCTCCTGAATGTGTCAGAGGTCACGTGATGCTATGTTTGTACCGGACATTTATAGTGTCGTTACCATCAATTTGGTCGTAAAATGAATACAGATTATGCAGCACAAATTTCGTCGTAGAAAGGTATTTCGGGATTAGACGTATCTTAACACCTTTTCTGGAAAATTGTTGTTATTCTAATGAGATGTCACGGGTAACTTGTTATTCATCGAAGCTAACTATGTTAGCTAATATAGCTAACTAGCTGGCTGTTCTGTGTCTGGTTCTGCAACTCTGTTTCTGTGGAACTGCTGTGAAGTTGATGTCTGTTTTTGTCAGAAAGAGTAGCTTGAGTATTATTATAGTTTTGTTTATTATACGTGAAGACGAGCTGCTCTAAATGAGAACCGTTGTGTGCTGTCATGCTAACTTTTCCTTGACGCTGCCTGAGTTTGAGAGGATATTGGTCGGCGTTAATCTGGTGGCAGGAGGTTAAGTTGTCAGGCGGACTTTTGTGACTGTGCAGCAAGTTCCTGAGCTTCACCGCCGAGTCCCGCTGCAGCGAGGATGTACAGCCTGGCCCACAGACCATGGCACGTCTTCTGCAGAATCTCCCTGCAGCACAGGTCCTCCCTGTCCCACCGGTCCCCGAGGTTCCCCCAGCTGTGTTATGGTGAGCGGGCTCCTGTGCTGATCCTGTCCGCTCGCCCTGGCGCCTTAACACACAGTGTTTGCTGTGACTCCCCGTGTCTGGCAGGTTGGCAGAGTGCTAGCATCCACAGCACGAGGCTCACCCTTCCAGACTGCCGCGTCTCGTCTGTGGGACTGGGGAGGATCCAGCACTACTCTACCTCTGGTGACAGTAAAAACGACCCTCCAAAAGCACAGTCAGCCGAGGCTCCTTCCACAGATAAGCTGTCTTCTGGGGATTTGAAGGCTACACCAAGCTCAGCAGGTACACCACAAAGTCCTCTGTTCTGCAGATGTAACAAATTAATTCTTACCTGTACTTTAATAGAAACTCTTATCTCCCAGTAGTAACATCTCGGAATTGTAATGCTTTACATGATTGCTGTATTACTTTATAGTTACTTTATTGGTAAATGATGATGATAAATGGATTTTAGAAGTGAAAGATGTGGTTTAAAAAGACTGATAACAAAATGTCTGGTAAAGTAAAATAACTAAATGCACAATTGATGGACAATTGACTGATGTGTTGTGCTTGTGCTACCCTAGGCATGTTTACATTAAAAGTGGGGTCATCTGGTCCCTACAAGACAATTTTTTTTTTTTTTTTTCCCCATGATCTTTTATCTTCACTGGTGTTCATGGCAGACATGAAATCCTGTCCACCTTTATCAGTGACTGAACAAGATCAGATTTAAACAAAAATTGAATCCAGTTTAAATTATATCCTCTTTCTAAAAATCAAGCCAGTCAATACCCACCGCGGTTAAAATCTGATTTTTTTTTAACATTTTCTTGTTGTATTTTCTGGTAACAGAGGGCACATAATAAACTTAAGGTTACATTTATGAATATTTCTTTACTCAAATGTGATTAGGAGTAGACAAAAAAATGCTATTGGAAAAATCTTGTAGGTGTAGTCACAAGTCCCAGCTCCATTCTGATGCAGCCACTGTCAGACAAACCGATCCATGAATGTCTTTGTTTTCCTCGTCTGAGCTGGTGTTTGGATCAAAAGTGTACAGTTGGATTGCTCCAATATTACTCACCATTTTTGTCGCAGAGCTAATGTTAGGTTGGGGTTGTGAGGCTCTGTAAGCTAGCAGGAGAGAATGTAAACAAAGGGATGTTGGGAAACGAGGGTAGGCTTACTTCCTCCTAACTGTCTTGTCCACAACTTGGAGGCAAACTTTTAATGAAGCACTGCCGCTTTACAGAAACTATGTCCAGAAAACCACTTTTTTTTTTAAATTTAGTCTAAAAATGAAATAATATAATTAAAAGACCACTAGAAATGCTTTTACAACGGATCAATAGATGATCGGAGTGGGAGCCTTTAATACATTTCAGACGGAGATCTGCTTAGATTTTACTGCAGTTTATAATAAAATACAAAATGTAAGAAGACTTTCCAATTTAGTTGATGACAATAACTTGTATCAGAACCAGAAGTGTTTGATTTGATTTCGTTTCATTTATCTGTATGTTTTTTTTCTTTTATATCTTGCCGTGGTTATTTTGATGTTGAAGATTGTTGCTGATAACAAATTCTGAAGTTAAAAAAAAATCCCCCTTGTCTTCATTTACAGAATAGACTATGAAAATTAGGACCAAACATTTATTACAAACACAAATATTAAAGTGTTCAGGTTGTGAAGGCTAACAAGAAATTTGGTTCATTATTTTCAAGTGTAAATTAATTTGAAAATCTTAAAGTGACAAAAAAAACCAAACAAAGTATATTTTTGGTTTTGCCTTTTTAACATGTGTTAATGCTTTGAGCTGGAAGTCTTTTTTAATACAACATACTCAACATGTAATGAGTGAAATATGACTCTTATATGACTTAGTTACAGCAGAAAGGAACAAATTGTTGCAATATATTAAGAGTTCTCTATCAGTGTTGGTGAACTCTGTTAGCAAATTTGATCTCACACATGACTGGACCAACAGCAACAGACTGATATGAAAATTTGACAATCTGTTTGTGGTCATGGACATAAACAAGTCCCATTTCTGACCACAGATGCAGCGGCTCATGGGCTGACTAAAACCGAGTCCATTCAAGTGAAAGGTAGGCTCTTAATTCCTTCTCTTCTTACTTTAAATTCCAAATATTATCTTGATTTTCTTTGGTAAATTTTCATCACTAATGCATCGTCCAGTTCGAGCTGTCTTGAAGAAACGGGAATATGGAGCCAAATACACACAGAACAACTTCATCACGGCTGTCAGAGCCATGAATGAGTTCTGCCTCAAACCGAGGTAAGCTTCAGACTTGCTCACATTCCTCCAGCTGATTGTTAGCATGCTGTAGTCATTAGCTTATCTTAAATGCTGGTCTAATAACGCCCCCTTTCTTCATGCTCGCAGTGACTTGGTGCAGCTCCGAAAGATCCGGCGGCGCAGCCCCCATGACGACACAGAGGCTTTCACCGTGTTCCTGCGCTCCGATGTGGAGGCCAAGTTCGTCTCAAACACTTCAAAAAATCTCCTGTTTTAAACCTCGAGATAGCTCTGTCTCCTTCAAACTACTTTTTGAAATAAAAAAAAAGTTGTTTGTTTCTCTAATTGTTAGAGCATTAGACGTGTGGGGAAGCCATGAAGCCCTGGCTCGAGAGAGGAACCTCAGGAAGGAGGTGGAGCGAGAGTATCAAGAGAGTAGGTTTCTGGATCTGCTGTCTCTCTACACATACAACCAGCTCACTTCAGTCTGGAGAATGAACCGGATCACTCAGAACCAGGAAACTGCTGCACAAAAAGTAGATAAGGAATACATTCTGAAGTCAAGATTTTTAGATATTCTGAAGAATTCATTATGATTAGAAATGTATATACACTTAATTTAAACCACAAGCTGAATAAATTAGGTTAATATGGATATTTACTGTATAAAAGTGATCTAGAGCAGGCGATGGTTTGTTTGTTTGTTTATTTTTTAACACAAATAAAACACATTACAAGGATTCATAAACAGAAAGTCAAGTACAATGCGGGGGGGAGCAAATGGCTTTTTCAAGGCCTCTACCCAAAAAAAATATTAAACATATTTTATATATATATATATATATATATATATTTATATATATTATATATATATATAATATAATATATATATATATATATATATATATTATATATATAGATGGATGGATATTCCAAGAATTTTTGAAAAGAAAGAAGTGGCAATACATATACTACAAGTTCACAGGTAATATGATATTTTTTTTAAATCTGCAATAAAATCCAATTAAAAGCACAAAACACAAATTTATAAAATAACACTTTTGGGGAAACATTTTTAAGCTTAGAAAAGTTACATTTCCTGCAATAATGCTAGTGTGAAGGATTTTTGCTGAAAGTATCTTTGAAGATGCTGAAGCTTTTTGTTGAAAATCATGACAAAATGTACTTTAATTGCTGAAAATGCAAAAGCTATTTGCAAAATGTTAAATTTGCCAAAAGACTGGAAATTTTGTTAAAGAACTATGAAAGGTCGCTGGAGTTGATTGAAATTTTTTTGGAAAATTGCCTAAAAATCCCATATACTTGCTAACTTTGCAAAAATATTTAGTGTCTTGCTTAAATATGAGCTAAACTCCAATTTAGCCCAAAAAACCTTAGTGGATGCCAAATTAGCCAAAAAGGCAAGCTTGTTGCTTAAATACTAAACTAAAAAATAGCTTAAAATTCCTCAGTGAATCAAATTACTCAACAATCCTAGTATGTTGCTAAAATAGAAGCTAAACTCCAAAATTAGCATTTAAAAAACTTCAGTAGATAACAAATTAGCCAAAAATGTGTTGCTAAAATATTAGGTAAACTCAAAATTTTTTTTGGAAAATACTATAAAGGATGAAAACAGAGCCCATAAATATATATTTGAGGGCTTGTTGTTAATCTACTTAAAATTTTGAATTGCATTCATTTCCCGTAGGATACATATTTCTCAATATTTCAAAAACTGTAAAGTTTATGAATAACAAAAATACAAGCAGTAATGTCCTGGGGCCCGTTTCAAGAAGCAGGTTCAACAAATTTAGAGTTGAAATCTGAACTCGGAGTCCATGGACTCAAAATTCTCAAACTTAGTTTTCGGTTTCAGAACAGCTAAAAATGTTTGATTCAATCAACTTGAAGTTGTTGGAACCAGAATCAGGTGCGAGTGTCGCGACCATTAAAAGTCCTGATCAATGGAGCAAAGACATCATGATTCACTATGGCAACTGGAACAAACACCTGAGTTTCTGACTTCCGGCAATGGAAATTGATAAATTCCTCCAAGCATATGCCGATTACAAGAACATTTTCCGCAAGAAAAGCAACACAGCTGCAGCGGTAAAACAGAGAGAGAAAATATCTGCAGAGTTAATGCATACGTCTACATTTGAATCATTTCAAATAACGAATAAATAATATCAGGAAGGTTATTTAGTCACTTGTAAAGTAAGGAATGGTTCTTAATCTGTTAATAATTTAACCAGTCATCTCCGTAATCTCATGAATGACCGTTTTCCTTAACCCCCCCACCCCCACCCCACATACATACATGGATGTCACTGCACGCTAAAAAGAAACACTGTAGCTGCCTGGAATATGTTAAAATAAGCATTTATTTAAATTTCATTCTCAAGACTCCACTTAAAAAAAAATGTTTGCTGAAAAGTTTTTATTTTAGTGTTTTTTTTTTTTTTTTTAAGCATAAAAACACTTTCCGTAATTGAGATTCGAATTCGGGTCTCAGCAGGGGGATTAAGTGTTGCTGACAACCGAGCTAACATCTGTCACATTTGCAACATGGCAGATGAGTGGACACCCGTTCCCGGTGTTTGAAATTTAATGATTTCCGTTGTTAAGTGTTCAAAATGAGGAAAAGAAAACTCTGTATTATTAATAGTGAGTTTTTCCAGGGACTTGCTATTTATAATGTCGCTCAAATAAAAATAAATCAGGGAAACTGCATCAATCGACTCGTGTCCTCAAAATCCTCTTCCGACATAAATAACATTTCTTCTGGATTAATCCAGCCTCCTCTCTACGAGATCCTCTATGAATGGACATGTCATTTTGGTTTCTGCGTAGTGGAAACGTGACGTCTCTAATGTGAATGTTCTTTAAATATTAATGAAGAACTCATATTTGAACATCCTTCACTTTAAAAAGGGGCGGAGACTGCAGAGAACTCTAAGTTTCCTGAAGAAAACCTGCTCCAGACCAGGTTTAGCTCACAGGCTCAGTTGCCATGGTAATTAATTGTAAATTCAGTTTAACCCGCTTCTTGAAACGGGCTTGGTTTTGCCCCCTTTCACGGGTTTAAGTTATCTCTCTGTCTGAAACTGAAAACTTAGAGTTTTACTGGATTTGGAGTTCACAAACTCAAAACAAAACCTGCTTCTTGAAACTGGCCCCTGAACAAGCTGAACGTTTTGATGTCAAGTTTGCTGTAATCACTGAAAGTGTGATTGAGTTTTAATGTGCTGAAAAACGTACTGAAAGGAGAATCACTAAAGTGTGAGATTCTAAAAACCAGTCTGACCCATGACCAAACAAGTACATTTTAGTCAAGAAAATATTTAAATAAATATAAGGAAGACTCATTGCAAAACAGAAAGTACATGCTTTTTAAACATCTTTTACAACACTTTGAAGAATTTCAGATTTTTATTGCATGAGAGACTTAATTGCACATTTTTATGACTAATTGGTCTTAATAACTTTTTTTTAGTTTGTATCTTATTCTATAATCTTGTATGCAACGTTGTTGCCTTATTTTATTCATTTTGTACCACAAATTGAATGTTTTATTGTACTTTTTACATATTTTAGTCTCTTGAAGCCTGAATTTATTTCCAGCCATGAAAAAAAACAAATGCATGTCTTTAGTTACATGTTGGTTTTAAATTCAAATCATTTTTTTTTTTGTCTACAGATATTTTTCGGAACCAGCAGCTGCTAAAAGAATACAAAGACTTTTGGGGAAACACTAAGGTGATTTTTTCTTTATTATGATTGTTTAGATCTTGTGTGCCTGCTGCATACTGTACGTGACATTTGACCCCGTTACAGAGGTCGTGACATCTGAGAGACAATAGCATTCATGCAGCTCCCTGTTTTATTGTACGATGATGCCAGCTCTATCCCTGACGTGATGTTCTACTCTCTGCTGGCTTGTTGTACCAGAGTTTTCATCTGTTTGTGTTGGGAGAAAAAAGAAAACATCTGCATCTGTGTGTAAAAAGCCTCTTTATGTCTGGACTGATTGTTTTTTTGTTTTTCAAAGCCACGATCAGGAAAGAGGGCGACTTTTCTACAAGGACCATGGAAGGTGGTGATGGTCGCTATTTGCATGTGAGTTTCCTCCACTTCCTGTTCTACTGACATAATTGTGACTTATAGCTTTTGTTTTTTCTGACATTTGAACTCCAGTTGTGTTCACAGCATTGAAGCATCAGTCCATAGTGTGCAAAACTCACAAACCTATTTTCTAAATTGTAATTTTGTAGAATTTGATGGATCTTTCCGAGCTTTTCTGAGGTTCCATGCTTCAGCTGACATGTAGTTGCTTCTGGTTGCAGTTCTCATGTGAAACACAATCATTTAAAAGAGCAAATAAAGGCAGAACTCAATGTTTGTATGAACTCTAGAAGGTTGTTGTTCATATTTTTTGGATACTAGATGTATGTACTTGTTTTATGTACTTGTTTGTACAATTTACTGATTTCAGTCCAGGTCAAACAAAATGAACCAGCTTGATAGAACTTTCAAAGTCCAACTCCAATCATCTTTAGATCATTTTTGATCAAGCGTTCCTAGCGGCTTTTTAAATTGTGATTATGTGGTTTATAGTCAAAAACAAACAAAAAAATAGTTTTTTTTTTTCTGGGATTTAATTTAGTGGTTTACTAGAAAATCACCTCTGAATTGTGGGCGGGGCTGTTGGTGCCATGTAAGCCTGCTCCACTTCCCGTAATCCACCTCTCCTGCTCGCTTACATCCTCTCAACCTAACATTAGCAGTGCGACAAAAATAGTGAAAAATATCAGAACTAATCAGTTGTACAGTTTGGATCCAGATTCCAGCTCCGATGAGGAAAACAAAGACGTTCATGAATCCATTTGTCTGCAAGTTGATGCATCAGAATGGAGCTTGTGGCATAATTTCTATCTTTTCAAAAGGAATTTTATTTCGTCTGCTTCTGATTCACAATTTGAATAAAAAAATGCTCAGAAATGGACTTTTAATCTTATTTTTTTTTTATAAATGTTCTCAATCATCAGAACAATACAAAATTTTCCTTAGAGAAAAGAAGCTTGGAGTCCCTGGAGGAGCTTCAACTCACAGGATCCTCTCTGTAGAGATCTGCAGGTCCGGGTTGACCTGATGATGAGACTTTTTATCTCAATTCTCTAAACGAGAGTGGAACTAACTCTGAGACTCCAATAAGTAAAGATCAGAGGAAATTTTCCAGGTTTTAATGAAGAACCACATGCTTTAGGCCCAGTTTCTCATGTTGTTTATTAGATTAGAGGACATGTGCAGTCACTTGACTCAAATACTTTGAATATTTAAGCAAAGTTGATGTTAAAATGTCAGAATTGACCAAAAAAAGTCTGTAAATTGGAATTATTATAAACTATGATTTAATTTTCATTCCACTAGACAGAAACCGTTTGTATCTGCATTGGCTCTTTCTGCAATAATCTAACAACACTTTCATTTATCAACCTCGTTGTCTGGACGATCTTATGTATTTGGTGTCAAACAAACACGACTTTGTCTGTTTTGTGTTTGTTTTCAGCAATGGGTTGAATTTCTTCTTCAAGCTGCTGGCTTGGGTCTACACCGGCTCCGCCAGCATGTTTTCTGAGGCCATCCACTCGCTGGCTGACACCTGCAACCAGGCGCTGCTCGCCCTGGAATCACCATGCGCAACGGACGCCGTGCGCCTCGCTGCAGCCAGCTGTGGACGAAGCCTGCATGAGTATGGATTATCAGATCAATGAAGTAAAGGACATAAAAGTTCTCTGTTATGCTTCAGTAAACTGGCTATCTTACAGAAATGAGACCTGATTATGGCTACAAATCAGCATATTTCTACTAAATCAACCAACAAAAAAAAAAATGCTTCATGTTCATTTAACACTTAAAATAATAAAGAAAAATGTTCAGTAGATTTCAACAGATTATAGTTATGATTGTTTTCAGGTATGGCTTTTCCAACATGCGCTACATCGCCTCCCTCATCAGCGGGGTGGGCATTTTTATGATGGGGGCGGGCCTCTCCTGGTACCACGGCATCATGGGATTGCTGCACCCAGAGCCCATAGAGTCCCTGCTATGGGTGAGAACGGTTGTTGATGGTTCTAGATTATGTTCAAATGTAAAGAAAACACCAACGTGTGGGTTTCCATGTTGCAGGCTTATTGTATTTTGGCGGGCTCACTGGTGTCTGAAGGAGGTGAGGAGCGCTGTAATGGAAGTCTGCAGTTTGAACTGAAACATGGTTCTGACTTTAGTTTTTTCTCTTCCTCAGCCACGTTACTAGTTGCTATTAATGAGATAAAGAAGAGCGCCCGCCAGCAGGGGGTGTCGTTCTATGAATATGGTACGTATTCCAGCGGTCTGCTCAATGAGTTATATCACTAGAGATGAAAGTTGAACCCCATATTGGAATGGTATAGATGCCTGTTTACTTCTGTGCTACTACTGTACAAGCAGAGATGGAAAAACTAGAATGTGACTTTTCACGAGTAAATAATTACTGTCAGCAAAGTCAAAGTCAACTTTAGATTTCGCACTATTTCTACATTTTCTGGCAGGACCACCGATTTTTTTCCATTTTAAGGGGGATGGTTGTGGTATTTGTATGTGTGTTAGACCTCAGATCAGACCAGACGACCAGGACTCCTCAGTAGCGAGAAGGGAAGAGTCCATCAGCTCTTTTTTAAATTTTTGCAAGCATTGATTGGTTGGATGAAATCTAATCTCTGATCTATTATTTTTATTGCATTAATGTATCCCTAAAAAGGCCTTAAGTGTGTTTGAAAGAGTCTTTTCTTCTTTCAGTGATGCAGAGCAGAGACCCCAGCACAAACGTGGTGCTGCTGGAGGACGCCGCTGCCGTGTTGGGAGTCATCATGGCTGCAGGCTGCATGGGGCTCACCTCCCTCACCGGTGAGTCACGGCATGATTTCTCATAATGATGTTTGTTAGACTTTCACCCTTCGACCCTCAGACCAGCGTATTTATCCATTTATTAACTTCTATTTAACCAGGAAGTCCCATTGAGATTTAAAAAAAATGATTTTTTACAAGGGAGTTCTGGCCAAGAGGCGGCAAAAAAAAACCATTAATTACAGTTAAAGAATATAACAACATTTAATTTAAAAACAATTACAAAAATAAACAAAATAATTTTTCTTATATGCTCTCAACTTGGACATCATTTAATGGAAGAAATTCTGTAAGTGGCCAGTCCTTCTGTAGCATGTTCCATGTGCAGTGGGCAGCAAATGCATAAAATATACTATAATCATTTTATAAAAATTAGCAAAAAGTTATCACATTTTTAGTGGATCTAATCTTTTTTGTAGCTTCTTGATACTTTTGTGTTATAATATGTAACTTTTATAAGCTCCCTTCATTAGAAAAATCAATTTTTAAATTGCATTAAAAAACATAATAGATTTTTATGGATATGTGTGGGGTTGGCACAATAGTAAAAATTAAAATAAAAAAAATTTAATCTCAGACTTTGATGGAAATGGCGTTTTTCATGTTTTTAACAGGTCAGTGTTGTATTTTTCTGATGATGGATGACATTTATAATGAAACTTAACATTAAAATAGCATTTCTGAGTATTTATTTATTCAAATTATTGTGAATCAGAAGCAGGCCCAAAAATGTTGTTTGCAAAAGAGCATATTTGTTTTGTAGTTTTAGTCAAAATCAAAAAACATGTAATTTACTTGGATGTTTTAGCTCGGAGTAACCCTGTCACCTCTCCCTATCACCCACAACTGAGAGCTCTCTGTCTGCATTTTTCTGTCTGTCTCTGATTTACAACAAACTGAATAAATAAATATTCAGAAACACTGTTTTAATGTTAACTTTCTTTATATTTGTCCTCCATCATGAGGTAAATGCCTCAAGATCACGTTAAAAATCCCATTTTCTTTAGAGTGGATCTAGAAGGCACACTCTGCATTGACCTGTAGCACAAGTGGGATGAAATATGGGGTACTAGCAGAGATCAGAGAGCAGGTGCTGCTCGGGGGCAATTCTGCATTTCAACTGTCTCTTCAAAATGAAATAATCAGAGTGAGAGCAGTCGAGAAACGTTCACCGAAGGTGCTCTTACCGTCAACGCCAGCATGTCACAGGAGTTTGCTTGACTTTCAGGAAACCCGTACTACGACAGTCTTGGTTCTCTGGGCGTGGGCACTCTGCTGGGCACCGTCTCCGCCTTCCTCATCTACACCAATACAGAGGCCCTGCTGGGACGCTCCATCCAGGCGGAGCATGTGCAGAAGCTGACAGAGTTCCTGGAGAACGACCCTGCTGTCAGGTTAGGAAACTAAACATATGAAGTGTCTAAAGAAAACACAAGTGGAGACATACAGAAACAAAAACCCAAAAAGGTTTCACACGTTTGGAAAGGAGTGGGTGGGCAAAAGGAAGAAATTGATTTACATTATAAGTTAGAATTATAAATGAATAAAGCTGCTCACAGTTTTTATAAACTTCACCGTTACTCTAGATCAGAGGTGTCAAACACAATCGCACAAAGGGGCCAAAATCCAAAACAGGATAGACATTATTGAACACTATAAAACTAAACTTTTAAAACTTAAAAATCGTAACTTTATAAAGTAATTATGAAGTAGGTATGTTGCATTACCAGCGATATTGCTAGTGTGAATGCTATAAGCTAAATTTGGCAGCTAAAGATGCTAGTGCTGAAAGCTGAAGATGCTGAAGTTAATAGCTGAAAACGCTGAAGCTGATTGCTAGCGAAACTATTAACTAAATGCCAAATTACCCTAAAAAAAAAAAAAAAAACTTAGGTTAGCCAAAACAGTTAGCATGTAGCTGAAAAATTAAACTTCAAAATATCCTAAAAAACTAAAAATAAAAAATAAAAAAAGGCCTAAATTAGCTAAAACAACAAGTGTTAAATTTTAGCCTAACTTCCAAACAGCCTTAAAAAGCTTAAAATAGTATTTAATATGTAGTAATAGTATGTAGCTGAACAATTAGCTAAACTCCTAAACAGCTTAAAAAACTAAAAAAAAAAAAGCAAACAAACCCTGAATTAGCCAAAACAGCTAGCATGTTACTGACATATTAGGTAAACTCTAAAATAGCCTAACAAATCTTAGTAAATGCCAAAATAGTCCAAAAATCTAGCAGAATGCCAATTTTTTAAACTTAAAAAATGTAACTTTTAAATATAATTATGAATAATAAAAAAGCCAGGAATATTATTCTAGAACAAATAAACTGAAACCCTAAATAATTTTCAATATTTTACTCTCTATAAAAATATATTTTGTCAAAATTGCACAAGTTACAAATGAGCTCAAGATAACATCGGTTCATTTAAAAAAAAAAAAAAAAAAGATCTGAGGGCCGGATAGAATTACCCGGCAGGCCGGACTTTGACACGTGATGTAGATTATACAATACTTTTTCATGAACAAAATGGAAAAACGTGTTCATGAAAATAAATACACATACAACCACAAAAGAAGACAGACACATAACTCATGTAGTAATGACTTGAAGATCCAGTGAGTTTGAATGTTTGTCATTTATTCACATTATTCTTTTAAAAAAGAAAGATGATTTATTTTTATTTTAAAAGTATGTTAAAACAGGTAATAATCTGATTTTGTTCTGATTTATTTAAAAAAAAACTGTTTCATCATGTTAGACAGGAATATCATTTTTAACTTTAGAGAAAGACAAGTATTTTTTTTTTTATATTAAGATGTAGAACTGGACTTTTTTTTTTTTTTTGAGAAATGCAGACAATCTTCTCTTCTTTAACTCATCAGTCTGGTTCTTTTGGGTGCAGGGCCATCCATGACGTGAAGGCCACAGACATGGGGCTGTGCAAGGTGCGCTTCAAGGCGGAGGTGGACTTTGATGGCCGGGTGGTGACTCGATCGTACCTGGAAAAGCAAGACATTGACCAAATTCTTAACGTACGGTTCTCTGATCTCTTTGTTCTGTTTGCTTATTGTTTCTCTTGTTTGACCTTCAGGACATGAAGGAATCAACATAAAAAACTTCAGCTTTCATACAACTTGTATTTTTCCTTGGGTAAACATGATATATGGTTGGTTTTATTATGTGATGTAGTTCATCTCAAAATATTCTAAAATATCTTCAAAAAATCTGATTTCCTATCATGTGATCAGATCACGACATTAGGAATTGGAAATTATTTCCTGATCAGTGGAGGAAGACCTGGTGGCAGATAAGATGGTGGCTGAAAACATTAGTTGGAGGAAATTCTAGAACTGGAACGTCACCTCCTCCACTGCGCGCTGCACATTTCAGTTGAAAAAGACTAATATAAGTAGCGACCCTAACAGATATCTTTCTTTGCGTTTTAAGCTTTGAACTTTTAACAGCAGAGGTGTTTGTCAAAACCTACAGTGCTCTTTGACGTACCATAACAAAGCAGTTTAGTGCAGATGAGCAACACTTTAAAGATGCTCTTCACCGACATGCAACACATTACTAACATAGTGTTACATTCTGGTACAAAGCTGCTGTTCTCCATGACAGAATACATTGACAGCGTAAGGGTTGAAGCTAACTGTGGTCAAACGTAAACAAACACTGGTCTGGAGCTAAAGCTAAAGCTCTTTTGACAAATTTTAAGCTAATAAACCGTTAATTCACATTAATAAGTTTTAATAAACGTGGTGACAACTTTGATATATTGTGGAATTTCCATTTCCGGCACAAGATTTTCTGCCGCCATCATGTCTTCCACCAGGTCCTCTTGGATCAGGATTCATTTTATGCGTCATCATACTGTGCTCGAGTTTAAAAGAAAGAATTCCATTCATTTTTAAGAAATTTTAATGGAGATCTGAATCACATTTGATCACAAATGTTCAAGAGTTTTGAAGATCCTATAACTACAGTCACCAAACTGCTTCATTTGACTAATTATCACCTAATTTTGCCAATTTTACTGTTTAGTTTAGCTGCAGTATTTTTACTTGATTGTTGAAGCGAAAAAAGAACGTTAATAAAAATAGGGGAATACCTGGATTTATTCATCAATTTTTTTTTCCTTCAAAAGTATTTGATCAGAAAAGTCAGTTGACTTTGAATTTAATTGGGGCCACAAAAACCTCCTAGTTTCAACCATGGTTTGCGTCTGTGCAGGACATTCAGCAGGTAAAAACACCCGAGGAGCTGGAGAACTTCATGCTGAAACACGGGGAGAACATCATTGACACACTGGGAGCCGAGGTGGATCGCTTGGAGAAAGAACTGAAGGTACTGAAGCGTCAGAACTTTCCTGAACCTCAACAGATTTGTGTGTAACCGTCTCTGCCTTCACAGCAACGGAACCCAGAGGTCCGTCATGTGGACTTGGAGATCCTATAACCCCTCTGAGGACACGTCTGGCTGCACTAAGAGGAACATTCAAAGTTGAAGGCACAGCTCCTCGGCCCTCCTCCTGCAAACCCCATCGAGTCTTACTGTGTAGTAACCCAGAGGTGGGCTGTATTTGAAGTGTCGTAGACGCCGTGAGCTCCCGCTGCCAGAGATCCACTTCCACCTCCCACTCGCGGTACTTCCTTCCCGCCGGCGCCGTTCTCCCGAGCTGGTATTCCTCCATCCTGGATTGGGATGAGGTCACATC
This sequence comes from Oryzias javanicus, assembly GCA_003999625.1. Classification (NCBI taxonomy): domain Eukaryota; kingdom Metazoa; phylum Chordata; class Actinopteri; order Beloniformes; family Adrianichthyidae; genus Oryzias; species Oryzias javanicus. The sequence continues at coordinate 23,717,544 of CM012446.1, read as the reverse complement.
AGAAAGCCCAGAACAGGACCAGTGTCGCTTACAGGGCTTGAATGTCGTGCTTGAACCACAGCGGTCGTGTTTCCTCCTTTAGTGCAGAGGGAACCCAAGCGTCTCCTATTTAAACCAAACCTATTTAATAGTTAGTAGATATGGAATTCTGTTTTGTTTTTTCTTTTATTATAAAACACTTCCTGAAGAAGGCTGGATTATTCATGTTCTCTGAAAAAGACTGAGTAGTTTTCTTTTTTTTTTTTTCTTTTGCTTTTACAGAAAAATATGTTGAGTTTTAATAGATTTCTTTTGTTTATTTGAGGGGCTGAAGCTGCGAGCACTTGAAAAGCACTGGTTTAGTTTAAATATGTCACATTTTTTAATAAATAACCTCAGATTCTATTCTATTAGTAAAGTATTAAATCTGTGGAGGAAGATCAATTACAATACTTTTCATTTGTCACGCTATGAAATGAATAGTTTGCATCACTTCCATCCATTCAGCAAATCATTTGGTGTTTTTTTTTTGGTCTTAAGGTAAACAAGCACTATCATTTCAGATGTTCAGGAATGTCGTACTGGGTCTAAATGTGGTGATTTCTCCCCATCTCTGCTAAATATTGCGTATGAAACTGACGTTTTTTAACGTTTGCCGTCACAACCCAACACTGGAAGATGCTTTGGGAAGGGGGGGGTTGGCTGCTCTGCTGGGAGAGTGCACATGTATGCTTGAAGGTGTTAATAGTGCTGAAGGACTTGGAATAAATTTGAAGTAAATGGTTTCATTATGAGGCTTTGGATTCATTTTTTTTTCCTGCACTGCTCACAATGAGTTCAGGATATTGAGGAATAAACTCAGTGGATGTGGTACACACTGTTTGCTCACTTCACAGATTCTGTGTTGGGTGATAGACACACCTCAGCTTCGTGTGTTTTTATTTATTTGGGCCAAAAATTCTAATTTTTAATGTCAACTTTCTAAAGCTGATTTTGTTTGTGGGTCATTTCAAGTTTATCATTAAAACGGTCACGAACACACAATGTCTCTTAATGGACATTAACACCTGCAACGTTTGACACTTTCTGAGCCATTTGAGTTGATTTCTCCATCATCCAATAGGAGGCACAAAGTCTTGATTTGTATTATTATTGTTTCTGCGATAAATATACATTACACACCAACTTGTTTTTTACATCTTACCTAGAAAAGTTTAAATCTAATCAACTAAAATAAATCAGAGCCAATTAAAGGGTAACCAAAGCTTAAATCAACTTCTTTTGTCTGTTGACCTCTATAAATGAGTCTGGTTGTCATTGCCAAATTTGAAATTAAAACAAACTTGTTCTTGAAAATATTGTCAAAAACCGTCTGTGTGCTGCCCTCTGCAGGTTGAATCGAGGTATTTTCTTTAACCAAAGAGACACATGTGACTCTGGAGCCTCAGAGCTTGCAGACCCCTATAGTATTCAGTCAGATAATGCAGGTCAACTTGAGTGTCAAAGTGTCATCATCAGACTTACATCAAGACAGAGAACTACCATCAGTTTGTGACAGACCCAGAAGTGGAGCCCCGTGAGTGACCAATAAGACCCTCTGACCTCAGACATGGCTTAGCAAACGCCGCACAGCTCCAGATGTGAGCGGTTTCTAGAGAAACCATCACAACCAACTCCACCGCTTTGACTTGAATAACAGAGGATCATTGCAGGTCACACTTCTGACACCACAACCCAGCTGTGGACGTTTACAGCGGACACAAGACAATGTGACCGTCTGCTCAGTGTTGAGTCACCTTGCACAGAAATGATAGTCATCAGCGTTGCTGGAGAAGGCGAGGTGAGTGATACCTCGAGGTCAACTTGGTTTCCAGGATTCGCTTTGGTGGCGGAGGACCCTATCACTGCACGTTCTTACCTCAGAGACATCATAGAACCATCATTATCCTCCAATTCCACCCGGACACCCCCACATTTCTGTTCATGGATGATGACGCTTCACCACACGGTGCCAGAACTGTCACTGCTAGACTTCAGGAAGTCACAATTGCGACCTCCGACCTAAAACCCCAAATAGCATGGCTGGGGCCAGCCGAATGTAGAACTTGAAGAAGAGTGGAATGCCTTTCAACCACAGAAGTTCATGAGGTGCCACTGTCATCACAGTAAATGGAGGAAATATTCACTGTTGACATGGTTCATTTTGGGCATCCAATATTGTCTTGATTTTAGGAGTGATAAATATCAAATTTCTTCTTATTCATTAATGTTAATATCAGATCAAATCAGTCATGTAAATCCTAATGTCCATGTTGAGTTTTCTTTTAACCAAAGAAAAATCTCTGTGTATATATATATATATATATATCAGAAAAAAAATCAGGTTTCCAATATTTTTTTTTCTTAAATTTTCCCCAATTTCTTAGTGAATATAAGCAGGAAATGAAACTCAAATGAAAGCTCTGTGGAATGTGCACCCAGGTCCAATAGATGGAGCAGTTTTGGGGATGAGAGAGGAGGGCACTGTTCTGTTCTGTAGGCTGACGTCAATAAAAACAGTCATTTCCAGCCAGTCTGCGTATTGACCGACCGTTCAAAACATTACGCACAGCTCCGCGGCCGGACCACGCGACACTACCCGCCTGAAACGGGGTTTTGTCCGCAGAGATGGTGAGCAGATGCAGCGAGGCAGGTCTCCCTTGCAGGTGTTTTTGTTTTGTTTTTTGTTTTTTTTTTTCCACCTCACCCTTTGAATATTGTGTTCACATGTTGGGTGTTGCGCGCATATCAATGTCATCTGTCATGTCTCTCCATACCTTCCACAAGTCCGCTGTCCATCCCGCTTCTTTTCCGCCTGTCACCACAAAGACATGGTCGTTGTAATTAAAAATGGCGATGATTTTTTTCTGGTTTTTCTCAAAAGAAAAATGCGTCGAGGAACAAATCGTCCTGCGCGCATCCAATCTGTCCTCCGCGCGCGCAACGTTTGGCCGCTCCAGTTTCTAGTGATATTTCTGACTAAAAAATGGATAAATACAAATAGTCAAATATAATTACAGTTTTATTTTACAAAATGCATTAATATGAAGGATGCATTTTGCATTTTTTTTCTTCCTTTCATCCCTCTGAAGCGCATCCAGCTTCCCACAGATGGGGGCGCACTGGACCTGCAGAGTGGGGGTCTCTGGATTTGCATAAAGCCTCTCCATCATTACCTCAAACCTGTGCTTAAAAACCACTAAAAAAAAAAAAAAAAATCATCACTGTGCAGCCACCACTTCTCCCTGCAGACACGCGCCTGTCCTTTGGATGCGCGCGTGCGTTCTCCTGTTTGCTTTGAGTCACAGGTTGCGGGAAGAGCCGTCCCCTCATGGCGGAGGAGCAGCAGCATCTCCACCATCTCCACCCTGCTCTGCGCTTTTAGCCTCTTTACAGTGCTGCCTTGTCTTCTCGCGTTCAAGCAGCATTGTACAGGGCTATGACGGCGCAGAGAGCCAGCGGCCGCGGCGCGTGACATCATCCACCACTGATCTGCGTGGACACGGAGAGGTCTCCTCACCCAAGGATCCAGAAGGAATTATTGGCTATCTCGATTTCCATAAAGCGCATCATCTTTACTTGTCAAAACAACAAAAGTTATTTAAAAACAGGGGCGGAGCTAGAGGGGCTGCTGGGGGGGTCTGCCCCTCAACAAAAAGCCTTTTATTCTTAATTTTTGTGTCAATATTAGAATCATTTTTGACAATAATTTAGAAAATCATGACCACAAGACTTTTTAAGCATTGCAAAAAACAAACAAAAACAAATAAAAGCAACATTTTTCAGGGCCTATGTCGTTAAGTCTTTCAGAGTAAACTAGATTCATATGATAACATCCCCTTTGAAACACTAAAGAAAACATTTACTTAAGTGAAATACAAGTTTTCTTGAGCTCCTTTTCCTGACCGGAGACGCCTTGATCTCTGAGGCTCCGCCTTTCGCTCCTTACGTTAATAGGGCTGCGTTAATAAAATTGATTGATTTGAATCACTTTAATTTTAATAGATCTATAATTGATTAATAAAAATATGAATTGATTTTGCACATAAAGCTAAAGTCTGCTAGCTTGATGCTAACGTTGAATGAAATTTCCCATAGGAAGCTAACACTGTCGCAGAGGCGCTGCTAGGGATTTTGGGCCCCATGAAAATAATTTTTAGATGGCCCCTAAAACAGCAGCAAATTTGTGGGCCCCACCATCAGTCTGAGCCCCTAGAATCAGCCACCATTACCCCCCCTTTTTGATGCCCAAGATCGGTCGACCTAAACATAAATTACTGACTAAATGAACATCTTTATAAACTCACAGGCATTAATTTTCCAAACTCTTTTAAGGAAATATTTTTTAAAGTAACTATTTTTGGTCTAAAGCAGCATTTTTTCTCATACTGTCTTCTTCTTCTAGAATAAGGTGTACTGCTATAGCGTGATCGCCACCGAGTGGCCAAACTGAAACACCATCCAGGAGAAGCAGAACAATGTTTGCAATGAATATTTTTTTAGAACTTCACCTTTTGAGAATCCATCTAACATTGTATGATATTAACAATCTCATTATTTACTAATACAATTTTATTTTATTTGAACTGTATCAGATTAATATAAATATATTCATATAGTCGATAATTAATGTTTTTCTAAACAAATGTGAATAAATGTGTAAACTCAAAATTGAATTGAACTGAAGAATACCCAGCCTTAGATGTAAACTTATAGAGCCGACCTCTGCAGCGTGGACGTCCAAACCACGTCTACTCAGAGTCGATGCGAAAATAAAAGTGTTTTTCTGATCAATGCTAGCTCCACAGAGCAAGTGGGTGTGTGTGTTAGCCTGGGGGCGGGGCTGGCAGTGCAGACACTTCCTGGAAGGGGCTGTTCCCACTCATTTTTGGAGATTGGGAGGGGCTGGTGCTCAGAGAGCAGGTTTTTAGAGGAATGAACGTGTAAAAATATCACTTTGAGGGACTTTTCCTGAAGAATTAACAGTACAGATGCTCAAAAAAGAGGATTTTGTTTAGGATAGGCCCTATTACCCTATAAAGCACTATCGGCGGGTGACTTTCACTGGAGCAAATGTATTTACATGACTTTCAATATGTTGTATTTTTCTGAGTATCATGGTCCCTAAGTAAATTGTTTCATTTTTTTTTTTCAGGAATTTTTTTTAAATCTCAGATTCCTATTTTTTCAGTAATCTTCCTATGGTTTTATTATCCATTTTGTCAAATAAACCACAGTTGAAGATAAAACAAAATTACTCTGTTTTATCATCTGTTGTCATATTTGTATTTATTTTATTAAAAAAGAATTGTTGGGGGTTTATTGTTTAAGGTAAAAATTGTATAGCAAAAATGATGGTTTCACTTTTTATAGCAAAAGTGTTCTATGATTAAATGAAATCTTGAGTCCCTCAACTTATTTGCTATGCCGGTTTTGTGTTTTTTCTTTCAGTTTTTTGTTATTGCCTTACATTAGTAATGGCACATCTGCTGTATTGACATTAATAACAATAATACATTTGTTTGAAATCCATATATTTGTTCTTTTCATTTTTAATGGAGCTTCATTCTCATTTACCGCCTTTCCATACGAAATGTTCTAGCCTCGTCACTGACTGTGGCTGAATACATTTTTTTCCTGTTTAGTTTTCTTCAAAAAGAGTCTAAATCTCCCCTTTCCTCTGAAGTCCCACTTATAGGAAGAAAATGGCTGAAAAACATCTGCACAGCAGGATCTTTCTGCTCACTGAGACTCTGATCTGCTCCTCTCATGAAGGGGGTTGCCTGGTGCTGAGCTCTGAATCCAGTCATTATGCAAAACATGGACCTTTAGGCCGCTTGAGGCGCTAATATTAAAACTTTGTGTCTCCAAATCATCAGTTTTTATAAAAAAAAAAAAAATACACCTAATTTTTATTTAAAAACTATTATTTTTAATATTTAATATTATTTTTATTATTTATTTAGACCAAGACCCATTATTCGTTAAAAATAAAATTATGTTGAAAAAATCACAAACCAAGTTGGCCACACAAAACATTTCAGAAATTTTTCTGTGACACTGATATCATGATGGGTTCACATGGATTCAATTATGTCTTAAACTGCAACACAAATTTGGAGCTCATTAAACGCTCCCCATCTCCATACTGTTGACAACAGAAAAACTTAATTTAAGATGAAAAAAAATTCTCAAAATTCACTGTCATCTCTGGTTCAATTGTAAAAATGTTGTTTTTAAGATCAATAAATGTGACAAGTCAGACTGACATTCATAGTCATCATTTTTTAAACAACATTTTAAATTCATGCTCTAAGATTTTGATTTAGATTTGAAGAGGATTTACTAAGATGGGCCTACTTGTACTAAGATCGTATTTTCGTTGACATTTTGTTCTAAAATGAGTCTTTTTTACACTATTTTTTGTCACTTTAATCAAGATGAACCACAATTAGGTTAATAAAAACTGAAAAACACAAAGATTTTCTAAAAAACTTGTAAAGAAATATTTGTAATTAGGCTGTAAAATATTTAATGTGAAGTAATTTGATTTTTTTGATTGTTTTTCCTTGTTTGAATGCTTGTGTTGCATTCTGGGTAATAATCTCTAGCACATCTGACCAGATTTTGTTATGGTTTTGATTGGCATTTGGAGCTTCCCTGTGAACAAGGATGCGGTTTCTTGCCTTCTGCTGCCTGAAAGCTGAGCCCTGGACTTTCGCTGTTTGGCTTGAGTGTCTGTTCTTCGCTGGCTGTGTCTGAGACCCGATTAATAATGAGAGACTTGTTAATAAAGGATCCTCTTCTGGAACAAGCTGAGGTTCACCAGAGGGCAAACAAGAGCTCTGACAGATCCAAGCACAAGATTACAAATAAACACAAGACGGGGGATTCTGCTGTCCTGTATCAAAGACTGCACAGGTTTTTATTAGAAATGCCCGTTTTCTGTACTGTAATGGCCTAAGGAGGAAGAGTCCTGCCTTTCTCTGCCTGTGGTCCAGTCCAGCTCAGGCTCCTGAAGGAGGGATGGATGTGAGTCCAGGCACTTAACCCCCTCCTCACTGGCTGCAGCTCTGGCAGGGCTGCAGGCCGTTCTCGTTGCAGGAAGTACACTTGAGGGCTTTGAAGGAATCCGTGAAGCAGTTGCGAAACACGGACATCTTGCTGCCATGGCACATTGGACAAGGGATAAATGCAAAGCCCCCGCAGGTCTGGCACGTCTGGGGTTGCTGTACCCTCTGGAAAATTAACAGAAACATCTTATAGATGATAAAAAAAAATAAAAATTAAAATAAATGTTTGTGAACTAATAATTTGGAACATAATAAGCTTAAAAAAATACTGGAGAATATCACAAATCACATTTTTTTTTTTTTTTTTTACAATCAGCTCACAGTGTAATTGTATTAAGCAGAAAATTAAATATTAAAAAAGATTTCTCTGCACAACCATAAGCTCTGGCAACAATGAGGCACAACTGAAACTTGTGTTTTCCTAATTATCAAAAATCATTTAAACCTTTTTTTTAAGCCATCTGCAAGTCAGTTTTTAATAATATTTGAAAGTAAAGTATAACTCAATTTAAAAACTGTATCTTTAAAAGGATTTTGGATTATTTTCCAAACAAAAGAACCAAAATGTTTTTATTCAAATGTTGAAAAAGTTTTTAAAAGTCCTATCAGAACCTCCAAAAGATTTCATATTTGGTCCAAAACTGAAAGATTCTGGGCAAAAAAAAAAACCCAGATCAGACACGTCCAAAATTTGGCTCAAATGTAGCTTCATTCGTGTTCCGGGTTCTTGTTATAAAATCCCAGCACTTTCTAAAAGCTGTGCATAGGATTTCTTGACAGTGATTGGCTACATTCCGTTATAAGTGGTCATAAACCTGTGACAACACGTTGTAGCTAATTTTTAAACATCGCCCATAATCAAAATGACCAGATTTGTTTCTCTGATAAAAGCATTTTTACTTCTGACTAAAATAAATATTGGTGTGATTTTGATTTACATGGTTAAAACTGAGAAATGTTCAATGAGAATTAAATAAATAATATGTAACATTTCACATGGACCAAAATTTATTCCTGATGACAGTTTTTATTAAAGAGTTTTACTTAATTAATTACTTCTTTATTTTTGGTATTCAAAAGTATTTGAATTTGAGTATTCAAACACTAGTAAACTAGTGCACATTTTAAGACAATACTAGATATTGATTAAAAGATAAAAAGGCTTTCCATAATGTCCTTACTTCTGCTCAAGTTATGAAAACCACCTAAATAAAAACGCATGGAACCAGAGCAGAAGAAGTTTGCACTTCCTTATGCATTGTCTTTTTCTTATGCATGATCTTATTTAAAATGTAATATTTTGAGACAAGAACATCACATCAGCATGGAATTTAAAACGCTCCAGACTTTAAAGGCCCATTTCGATTAAAAATCGGGTTTATAACTTGTTTTTGTAGCATTTTTCTCATGATGAAGGACAGATATAAAGAAATTACATTTATAATGTATTTCTGAGTTTTTATTTAATAAAATTGTTATGAATCAAGAGGAGAGAAATAAATCCATACAAGTTCCCTGCTCACTTCATCCACTTGCAGACAAATACATCCATGAATGTATGTGTTTTCTTTGTCTGAACTGGAATCTCGATCCAAACTGTACAACTGGATTACTCTGTTATTACTCGCCATTTTTGTGGCATTTTTTTTCTTAAGTAAAGTCAGAGTTGTGAGGCGCTGTAAGATGGTCCCGCCCACAACTCAGAGGAGAATTTCCAATTAACTAAAGAAATTAAACAGAAGATTTTTTCAATTTTGGCAAAAAAACTTTATCATAAATTAAAGAACTGTTTTAAAATAGATCAAAATATGAAACTTATATGGGATTTTAAGAATTTTGCAGCTGAATTTTCTTCTAACAGTAGTAACAGTGTCTTTAAAAACTTCCTTACATAACGTGATCTTTTTCTTGACGATGTCAAGTGGAAATAATCTGTGTCCACTTTTTAAAAAAAAAAAAAAAAAAAGCTATTTTAGACAATTTGGATCACATGAGTTTCACAGGAGGTGGCCTCGTTCTGGACCTTTTTTATGCATGACCTTTCACAGCTGCGGCTTTTTTAACCGCCTGCGGTGGTTTCAGTGTATGATTTAAATGTCATCTTTTGTCCAGCTTAATGTTACTGCACGTTCAAATTCAAACGCATGCAAAGCCGGAGGAGACGGCCTCTCCAGGGGGAGTGACCCAGCTGCAGGTCCGTTTGGACCCACTGTTCCTGCTTAGTCAGCTTTCGTTGCAGGGGTGTCAGACTCAATCGCACAGGGGGCAAAAATCCAAAACACACCTTAGGCCACGGGGCGAACAGGATAAACATTTATTGAACAGTAAAACAAAAATTTTAAAACTTTAATTACTATTTGATAATGGTAGTGCGAATGCTGTTAACTGAATTTGGCTGCTAAAGACGCTAATGCTGATAGCTGAAGATGCTGAAATTGATAGCTAAAAACGCTAAATGGGACAGCAGCTAAAATATTAGGTAAATGGCAAATTAGCCTAAAAACCTTAAAAAAGAAAAAAAACCTTAGGTTGTCCAAAATAGCTAGCATGTAGCTAAAAAAAAGGTACACCTCAAAATTGCCTTAAAAACTGAAAAAAAAGCCAAAACTAGCTAAAGCACCAAGCATGTAAATATTAGCCTAACTCCAAAACAGCCTAAAAACTACCAAACAAACAAAATCAGCCAAAACAGCTAGCATGCAGCCTAAATATTAGCTTAACTCCAAAACAGCCTAAAAAATCTTAATCAATGTCAAATTGGCCAAAAAGCTAGAAGAATGCCAATTTTCAAACTTTTAAAACCGTAACTTTTCAACATGTATATGAATAATAAAAAGGCAGGAATATTATCTCAGAATAAATTAACTTAAGCCTGAAGTTTCAATGTTTTACTCTCCATAAAAATATATTTTGTCAAAATTATTCTAGTTAGAAATGAGCACAAGTTAACATCGAACCATTAATAACAATAAAATAAAATTATCTGGATTCGGCCCCGGGCCTTGACCCGGGAACACATGATTTAGATGATTCTGGACAGAAATAATTGTTGATATAGTTGGTAAAACTGTGATTAAGTAAAAAATGTTTATATTTAAATAATTTATCACCTGTAAATTCCTTCCATTATGCCAAAATGTGTGATATTTCAGTCTCAGAAAACCAACCTCAATTTTGGTCAGAAGATCTTGCAGCTCTCCTGATTCGTTCATGGCGAGTATTTTCTCAGCACCCTGTGGATCAGATGTCAGGAGGACGGTCACTGCTTGGTGTGGAGGTTCCTCTCTAGCAGAAGAAGTGGAGAAGACTCACCCCGAGGTAGTGTCCGTCGATGAACACCACGGGTAACGAAGGAGGTTCTCCCACACGTCTGCACCGCTGCTCCAGCTCCTTACCGAACTCACAGTCCAGAGCGATGTTCTTCTCCAGAAACTTCATCCGGTGGTTCTGGAAGATCTTCCTGACCAGCTCGCAGCGCTCGAAGGTCGTCCTCACCACCCTGAAACTGGTGGTGTAGATCACGATCCGGCCAAACTCCAAAGACAGCTCCATCTGAGGACAAGATGGAGTGTGGACAGGACAGGATCGTCAAGGTCTACATATTTGCTGCGATTGGAGCTCTTGTTATGTTCCTCCATTGACTAGTTTCTACATTTTGTCTCCTAGTTAATGTTTTCCCAGGTTTTTATACCAGTTAGTCCTCCCTATGCTTTGTTTTCTCAGAGCTTTTTTTCTTTTAACCTCTTTGCTTCAATTAATCTTTTTATACTTTCCTTGTGTTTTCCACCCCAAAAAATCTGTTTGTCCTAAAAGAACATCTCCATTCTCCATTGGCTCATCAACAATCACTTGATTTGTACGTCTGAATGTGCTCCTGGTTTGGAGTTATACCTTTCAGATGAATGTAACTCAGAGTGACTCTGTCTTTTCATTTGAGTAAAAGAGACACTCAATGACTTCCCTTCGAATTCAGCTGATTTGTTTGGTGATTACAAAAGAAGGAGGAACTTACTGAGTTTCGTTCATTAAGACTTTTTGAGTCTCTCTTCTGTTAATTTAACAACAAAATCTATTTTTCATTAGGGATGGGCTGTCTCAAAATTTGAAATGCATCTCGGTACATGGTTCATGAATTGATACAGTTATTGCGAAAGAAAACATGTTTAAATGTAATTTTTTAACAAACCATCTAATTTTCATCAATAGAACACGGTGGAGTCACAGATAAACGTAAAATGTTCGTATTGATTCGATTTTCACTTTTGTGAAATCAGTGATGTCATATCCGGCCTTTAAAAAAAAAAAATAGTGAGCATGGTGTCCGAATTGCTTTTATAATCCAGGGTACTATATAGTCCTGGACTATATAGTTTTTTAGTAGCTAGGGATTAAGATGAGAATTCAGAATTATAACTCATCTCTAACTTTGTCTTACTTAATGTGCCTTATATGTGACATAAGTCCAAACAAAGACCATTTGCAGATGGTGTGCCTTGTAGTGCAGAAATTATAGTATTTATTTATCATTTAATTCCACCAATGAAAACTTTTTTTCTAACCAAAACATTTTTTTAATCATTAAAAACAAAAATGTCAATAAGTCATAACAGCTTCAAACATTGAAACTTGCCATTTTGGATCTTTTAGACTGTTTTATTCTTTGTGGTTAAAAAATGTCTCATACATATATCCAGGTATTGTTTACCATGCTGTGGAAAAAAAGGGTTATTGTGTATTTAGTGCTCAGACCACACATCCCTCGCTGTGGTTCACTTTGAGCCAATTGGAATTGACCCAACTTGTGATTATACGTCTTTTTGTTTGCATCACATGAAAATAAAAAAAGTCACCAAAAGGTGCAAAAGATAATGGAGACACAACAGGAAGAGAGTTTGAGAGAAACTGATTATTTACTTCCTGGTTGGCTTTATACCACTTTACTATCATAATTTTGTTCCTATCTGATATACCTTGATATTGTTGTCATTTGCAGAACTGAAATGAATTTTTTGACATATATCTGCATCTTTGACATCTCTAAACCAAATTTATTATTAAGAATATTCTCACAAAAAAATAGAAATATTAGAAATTTTTTGTCAAAAGATATAAACTGTCAATATTTCCAGACAGGAACAGCAGAACATTCTGCAGGTAATAATCTACCAAGATTGAAGCACCATCAACATCAATCTTCTAAAACAGATGATATCAAGAAGAAAAAAAGAACAATTAGGTAGTTTAAGAAAAAATAAAAACAAAAAATATTTTAAATATGAGTTTTAAGACATTAAAACATTTTTTTCTTACATGTTTGGATGAAATTAGTCTAACAAGTATTTATTAGCTTGGAGTGAAAAGGTGTCACGTTTTTATCTGGTAATAAATCACAGAAAATTCAGTTGCTGAACTCATTAAACTCACATTTGGAGACTCGGATAAGAACTGAAGTCGGTGAAGTCAGATTTTTCAAAGATAACTGTCAGTTTGATTCAACTGCACCTTTTTAAAAGTTAAAAGTCAAATTGGGATGGACCTCATCACCTCAACATTCTGTGCTCACTCACTTCACCTCAAATAGTTAATTTACTGTATATACTGTAAATGCTCAGTCGCTTTTCTCCTTCAGAGTCTGTTGGAATTATATTGATTGCGTTAGCGGTTGAAAAGTTACAGTATGGTAAAGATTGGCGTTAAAGGTTTAATGATTTGAAATGAAGGGGAAAAGATAATCCTTGATAGTTTTTTTTTTTTTTTTAAATAATCCTGGTGCAGATGTTGAGACCTCTGTCTGAAGAGGATTTCATGTTAACCTGAAAAATTAGGCATGGTCAAAACTTTTTTTTTTTTTTTTAACATATTCTTGATAATCCTAATTGTTTTAATTATTTTTCTTAGTAGTGAAAGTTATAAACTGATCAATCAGATATCTCAAAAGAAGTAGGCGGTCTCACTACTTAAAAACATCGTCCGCTCCAACATTGGCGTCTGGATTGCAAAAAAAAAAAATGGTGGCAGAATTGACTTAATTTTGTATTTAACACAATAAGATGGTGCTTTGAACAGGCTTGAACAGATTTTGGGTGAGCAGTTTGTACATGATAAAACTCTGCTTTTTACACCCGTCTTGGGACAACTTCAGACTACAATAGTGCAGGCTAAACAGCCATTTTCTGACCGTAATTATGACAGTTCTAGGAGTCAATGAATGAACCGGGATTGAAGTTACCACCCTCACTGATATTTTTTGGTCTTTCGTGTTAACCCTGCCCCAACAAGCCCCAACAGGGCCAAAATTTTTGAAACAGAAATTTTCAGACAGGAAAAAAAAAAAAAAAGATTTGAAACTGAAAAAAAAAAAGTTTTGAAATTGAATTTTTTTTTAAAAACCTAAAATACAGAACATTTAAAGCTGAAAATAAATACGTATATTTTAGAATAGCAAAAATTTTGGACATCTTACATTTTCTTGGCCTCACACCAATATTTTTTTTATTTGGGCTTCAAATAGCTCCATATAAATCCCCTCTCAGCACACATTTGTAAAAGCTAAGACTTTCTCTGCGTGAGCAGATCGTGCCGCTTCACCTTGATAAGTATTTAATCTCCACCATGAAAGAAAGAAAAGCGCCCTTAATTGTGCTGAGAGGCTTTATTCGGTCGGTGACACGGTGCGATCACATAATACCAGTTTACAGGAAACAGTGTTGACCTTTTATGTCACCTGTAAGCTCTCTGACCCGCAGGAACAATCGTTGCAGCGATGACAGAAAGCAGTGCTGGAAATTCATTAACCTGATTAGTTTCTCCTGAAACACTTAACGAAATGCATCATTAATCATTCATTGGTGCGTGGCCTTGTTGGGTCTTTTGAGTCGTCCCGCAGAAACTCTCACTTGAAAGTTGACAGGAAATGGCTTTGAGACTCCCCAAGAGCATGAGGCAGTGAAGCTAAAAGTTTGATGGGAAGTACTTACTCCGTTGGAGTTTGGAAGGTTTTCAAACAGCGTCTGACCGGCGCTGACTTTATTCTTGACCCCTCTCACCGTCCCATTCTTACTGAGGATGTTGACCCTCTTGGTGGTGAACAGCCAGTCCTTGGTGGCCCCCGCGTACAGGAGCAGCTCGTCCGGCTCTCCCTCGCACTCATCCAGCTCGGAGCCCAGAGGTCCGAACAGGTGGGCTTCTCCGCTGGTGGAGGGGGTGCTGGCCCGCTCGGCTTCCGAGCTGCTGGTGCAGTCTGAATCCAGGGAGTCCGAAGGCCCCTCATCCTTGAACATCTCCTTCAGCACCCGGCCGCTGCTCCCCGAGGCCACGCGGAACCTCACCCGCTTCTGTGGCTTCTCCTGCCCGCCGTCAACTCTGTCCCCTCCATTGCGAACCCTCTTCCACATTACATGGCCCCCAGCTCGGCAGTTAGGCTCCTTCCCCCTCATTCAGAGGTAAACACGCAGCTCAGACACACTTTATTTTGTTTCCCATGGATTACTCCCAGGTTTAATCCTCACAGTGTGAACAGATCTAAAAATGACTGGGAGCCTGTAAGCTCCCTTGCAGTCAAATAGCCACTAAATAAATCATGTGTTTCTACCATGGCAACCGAGCAAGCTAATCCCAAGTAAAATGATCCTGTCCTCTCAATTATTCATGATTTTCAGAGTAGTTTTCAGCAAAGCTTTGACGGAAGACTTTTAACTGCCTGACTTAATTCGCTTTAATCAAACAAACATGTTATCTTCTGCAGATTGGAGGGCGGAGCGAACGCTTTTTTAGATGCCACTCTTGCCAAACTGGATGCAAAATTCTGTTTCTATCGTTGGATTAAACATCGTAAAGTTAATGTTTCAGATTTGTATTCTTCTCACATTGTTAATAGTAGTTGTCATATTTGTTTTTGTGAACGTCAAATAGGAACTTACTGGATGTTGTCAATAATGTTGGTCATTCCCCAGCAAATGTGCTTTATTATTATTCTTTTTTAATAAGACGACTTTAAAAAATGTACAGAAAATTTTAAATTTGAAAGGATTTTGAACACTTTTTGAAGTCTAAAAAGAGCAATGAGGATGTTGTACTCTGATTCCAGATGAAGACTTTCACTTTTAAATCCCACCTTTGTGCATTAAAAATGTAAAGGAAAACAGGTTTCATGTTTTTTCATGTATGGATTGAACATAAATAGGAAAAACTGTTCTTTTCTTTTTGTCCTTCACACTTTCTGTTAAAGCACCAAAAAAGCCTTGCTCAGCTTTTACTGCTGTTAGAAAACTGTTTTTTTTAACCCAAAGTTTAAAGACCAACTCCATTGATTTTTTTTTTTTTAACATCCTCCCAGCCAGCAAGGCTAATGGGTCACATATGGTTTAAAAGTGGGCAGAAAAAGGTGGCCCTGATTGGGTTTACCCGCAGTTTTCATGGTGGCCCGACCAGTGTTCGTCCGCATTGGCTTACATGGACACTCAGTGGGTAGGCTCGCCCAGCTAGCCAGCTGCTCCTTGGACAGCGGGTCTGCTACCTACAGCAGCTCAATAGTTCAATTCAGACAAGCTTGCTAGCATGCTACAGGGGAGCTCACTACAGACGAGCATGTTGCAGCAAAACTCGCTAGCTCGACACAGAGGAGTTTGCTAGCATGCTATAGTGCAGCTCACTTACTCGCTTCAGATGAGCTCACGAGCATGCTACAGATGAGCTTACTAGTTGGCTATAGGGGAGCTTGCCAGCTCAATTCAATGGGGCAAGCTAGCTCGCTACACCAAAGCTCACTTGCTCGATACAGACGGGCTCACTGGCACGCTAAGCTTTCCACCGGGCAGCTGGCTAACGTAGTATGCTTGTCCACTGAGTGTCCACTCAAGCCACTGTAGGCAAACACAGGTGGCGCCCTACATTTTCTATCCACTTTTAAACCATATGGGGCCCACTTGGCCTTGCTGGCTGGGCTCTTGTGGTAATTATCTAATGATGGAGGTCACATATATAAACAAAATTAAGATTTAAATTGTCTTTCTAAGTATTTCTTTATTCAAATCGTTGTGAAAAGATCGTATTTTTGACGTTGAAATCACACGCCCAATTCTGATGCATCCACTTGGAGACGAATGGATCCATGTATGTCTTTGTTTTCTTCATCTGAGCTGAAATCTGGATACAAACTGAACAAATGGAGAGCTCCAATATTGATCGCCATTCTTGCTACACCTGTAATGTTAGATTGGGGTTGTGAGGGGCTGGAAACCAGCAAGAAAGCGTGTAATCAAAGGGATGATGGGAAGTGGGGATGGGCTTACCCTGTGAGGTGAATTTCTTATGAACTCCTGCCGCTCTGCAGAAAGAATGTCTTAGCTTTTTGAACCTCTCCCATCTTGGCTCTGAAACATTTAAACTTCACTTATTAAAAAAAAAAAAAACATAGATTGTACGCTTTAATTTCAAAGCAAATTTTTAAAAGGTAACTTCATGATTATAATAGGGAAAAATGCTGTAATGTGATTTTTATGACTTTCTCGAGTTATTGGTCGTGTTTTTGTTTGTTTCCTGTAAACTATTTTCTTTCCTTTTCTCAAAATTTTTGTATGGCCACACTTGAAAAATATATATTTTTCTGATCTGTCTTTCCTGGATAAATAAAGGTTCAATCAAAATTTTAAAAAAGATAATTAAAATACCAGGCAACAGTCATTTAACCCATTAACACCTGAGATTTTGCTGGTGATGCTTAAATAACACAATTTTAAACATAACTTTTAACAGTAAACACTATCAGTGTAATTCCATTAGATTAAGAAGCAGAGAAAAGCACCTGATCGTGTTTATGGTTGAAAAGTTACGGTAAGTCATGGAACATTTACACTGGAGCGTTGCCGGTGGCGTAACGGGTGTCAAAGGGTTAAAGATGTTCTTGCACGCCTGACTGGTCATTGTCACCTCAAACTGTAAGTCATTTTAACTGAAGGTAAAGTTTATTTTAGATTGGTTTCTCTGTCTCTGCAGGAATATCTCTAAAAAGCAGCTCGTTCTGCTGTCAGTCTGAAGCCAAGAGCTGAATGAGATCATCGCTTCATGATTCACTGTAAGGTGATATTCCTCAGCAGTCTGAGGAGGGAGCGCAGGTGTTAACGGGGACATCATAGAGAAGAAGGGAACATCTAATGTGTCACTGTGACATAATGCTGTCTCGGACAGGTTTGGGTGTCTGTGTCTGAGTGTGTGCTTGTGTGTGGGTAACAGGTTTCCTGGTAAGCAAGAAGCACATTTCCAAGAAGTCTGTCCTCGTCTCTTTTTTCAAAGTCTGTGCCTTCAAAATCTTCCCATGAAACATGTTTTTACTTGTTTTAATTTGTTAAAATAAAACTTAATAAAGTCCTGAGGTGATTACAATATTACCGCTCAGACTCCAAGACTTGAGTTGAACATCATTATTACACCAATGATAATGCTACAAGTAAAAAAACAATTATATAATTAAATATTTACTGTTAATTCTAACAATTTATCAATCTTTTATTATAGAAAAAGTTTGTCAAGACCCAATAAAGGAAACACTTTTTTGTCAGCTGTTTGAATAAATAAGTAGTTCAGATGAGCAGATCAGCAACAAATCAATGAGTCTCACATGATTTTAGCCAATTGTTCTGATGAAATCTGTTTTTAAACCCGTATATGAGAACTGGACAAAGTGAGTGTGATGTCACCCATAGAAAATTGATTACGTCCGGCTCCAACCAAATGAAGTCAATTCAGTTGACATTATAATATTACCATATTGGAACCAAAATTGTCAGCAAGCAATTTGAGTTGGTCTGAGTCATTATTTCTATAGCAACCACTGTCACCAATCAGAGGGGAGCTTGTTGGAAGCCCACACCCCATGACTGTAAAAGTAATGGACTGATCAATCCCTCCCCTCTTGTGTTCCAAATGGGAAGAACACGCTGGTTGCAAGAAGGCCAAAGTTCCGTAGACTTCCATGGAGAAATAATCGCCAGGTATTCAAGTTATAACCTGACCAATCAGATGCCTCAGTAAAAGCATGTGGTGTTTGCTGGCCCCGCCTCCAATGTTTGATTGACAGATTCCTCTGAGCCACTTTCAGTGGGAGGTTTGCGGACTCGAACAAGCTCACCGGTGATTGGTGACAGTAGTTCCTCTAAAAACGTGACTCAGACTGACTCGGACTAATCACTGTCGATGGTTTGTAACATGGAGGTAGACGTACAGTATCAGGACGTGACGGCGAAGCCTGATTCTGCAGTGACTGGAGAAAAGGCATGTCCTATGGGGGACTTCAACACTTGTTATGTCCAGTTCTTATAAGCGGTCTATAGCCACTCTCAAATCCACGTTTCGAATATTTAACTTGAGACCATCTACTGTTATTGAGGCGTCTGATTGGTCAATTTATAACTTAAATAACTTTCACAAGAAAAAAAAAAAGTAAAAAATGTGGATATAATAAAAAAAAGTCGTAGAACTAGAATGGTTATTCTTACTAACAGAATGACTGACTAGTTGTTTCTCTATGGAAGCCTGTGAGATTTTGGTTTCTTGGAGCCAGAGGGTACTTGACTGAGTGAAGGGTCATTCAGTCCAGTTTTCATATACAGTTAATAGGCAAACATTTACATTAAAGTGCAACATGTCACAAATAACACAGCCAGCAAAACAATTAGTTTGTCCGCCTGTGTTTTTTTTTGCATTAATGGTTACGTTTACTTGGTTCATGTTTTGTCTGGTTTGGGGTTTTGTGATTTCTCGCTGTCAAGGTTTCATTTCCCAATCATCCACATCTTGTCCTCTGTTTCCTCACGTATTCGTACCAGACTGGTTTTCAGTTCATCTCCGTCAGGTCATTTGTATGTCAACCTTTTTATTCCTCTATTATTTTGTGACCCTTACAGTTTTGGGTTTGTCATGATTCGGTTGAGCAGAAAACCTTTATTGTTTTCAAGAACCTATTTTCACCAGCAGCAGTTTAACAGAAATTCACCTCTGAGTTGTGGACGAGGTCGTTAGCGCAGAGTAAGCCTCGCCTCTTTTCCCATTATCCTTTTTTCTATACCCTCTCCTGCTGGCTTACAAGCCCCTCACAGCTCCAACATTAGCAGAGCAACAAAAATGCCATGCAACATTGGGGCTATTGGGGACCTTATGACCCGCCCAGTATATTTCTGTCACAAATGCTCTCTTTGTCAAATTACTTTTTTTTAATCTGCTCCTGATTCACCATGATTTGAATAAAGAATTGCAATTTTTAATTAATTTTCTTTTCCATCAACTCCATGTTGAGAAAAATGCCCCAAGGATGTGTTACAAACACAAGTTTCATTGCAGTGGGTCGAGTTTTATTAATTTGGCCCTAAGAGGTGAATTCTAATGTCTTTATCTTTACTATTTCTTTATTTTATTCTGATTTTATTTTATTTTTTGGCATTGTAAATTGCTCATTTCCCAAATAAACAAACAAAAAAAACAAATGATCAAATTAAATTTAAAATCCCAGAAGAAAATTGGTCTTGGATTCTGTAGAGTTCATGTAAATTATTGTATTTCTGAGGTAGAAAAATGCACTATATTATAAAATATTAATGCAAGTTTTAACAACGGAGACACAAATCTATTGTCATGCACTCTAAAAACTTTATTTCATCAACAAAACTCTTGGGCTAAAATAGAATATAACATAAAAAGAAAATAGACTTTTTAAAAATATTTGAAACAGTTTATAACATTTTAACAGAGGTTCACATGACTTCCTTTAGTTTGTACCACATAGGATCTTCTCACTACACTAAATGGAATAGGTAACATTATATCAACAGTGGTTAAAAACACACAAAACAATATACATTTTTTTAAATTAAATTTATAAACCTAACAATCAACTTTGTCTCTTTCAAAAATAACCTATCTCACTAATGCCCTAGCATGCTTTTCTTATGCTCCATTCATGTTTCTGTGATAAACACCACTGAAAAATCTGTCAAAAGGTTTTAGCATGACTGTGATAAACTGCAAAGCCTCACTGTATCATGGGTACTGTAGTCAGGAGCTTCTTGGGGTTTGACTTATCTGACTGTTTCACCTAATAGTCCAAAAAACGCTTTTTAAAATATGAAAAATATGTATTTTTATTCAACCAGAGTCACAATGGAGGGGTGTCATGTGACATAAAAGCAGAAATGATGCTGCAATTTTTTTTGACAACTTTGACGAAACAGATTATTTAAACAATGCAGAATAAAACAAACAGATGTGAAGACTGCAGGCTTTTTTCAAGTTTCCTTCATTCCTGACCCACCTGTTGCAGAATGTAAATCTGGACGTGCAACAAATAAAACGGCTGACAGAGAGATTTGATTGTGAAGAGGATTGCAGATGCAGAACCACATGTCTGGGATGCGTGACTGTAAACAGGGTTTGGTCAAGTGAGTGAGGTGACTCAGCAACTTGAGGGTAGCTGACCAGGGAACCGCCTCACCCTGCCCTGACCACAGATGATCATCCACAAGGGGGCAGGATGCAATTCAATTACAGCTGAGTGTGCTCCGGCCAATCACTCCCTCAAGAGCTGTAGGAAAGAAATGAAAAGATTGACAGTGTCATTCAAGCCGAGCATGATAAGCCAAGCAGAGACTGCAGCAACCCATGTGGTTGTGGGATCAGGGTGACTTCCAGTAAGGGTTTTTACAATAGAAGTGTTCAGTACAACCAGTGCTTCATCTCCTAGAACTGAAACTTCTGGAAAGGATGCTCAACTGTGGCTTTACTAACTGGTTTTACTACTAGCTGCATCTCCTATAGCAGCAAAGCCACTGAGGCAGGAATTCACAGGATTTATAAAGATGGATTTTTAACCTGATTTTTTGCGGCTACCTCTATATCATGGTTTGACATAAACAGGTTAATGAGATTTGAGGAGAATCGGGGTTGAGTAAAAGAAAAGCATTAGAACAAAGAAGACAGTGGAATGACTAAATATTTGATACTTTGCCCAAATAAAGAAATTGGCAGTCTGTTGCTTTAATGGTATATTAATTTAAATAGTGAAAGATGTAAAAGCACAAAGAATATCAAGAAATCCACTTTAAAGAATGTATATAAATTTATTTGCATTTCTTTGAGGGAAATAAGAATTTTGCCAGAAAAACTAGCCAAATTCTCAATAGCAGAACAAAAGTCAGAGTTGACAATCAGGTTTCTGCTCATATCGGGGAATTTTGGATCACTCTTCTTCAAAAATAAATTCTAAATCATTAAGATTTGGTGGCTTTTGTTTGGCCACTCTGAGCATCAGCTCTCTCCATTAGTTTTCTAAAGGATTAAGGTCTGACTGGCTGGACCACTCCATGACCTTGATCCTCTTTCTCTTCAGCCGTTCCTTGGTTGACTTGGCTGCGTTTTAGGTCATTATCCTGTTGGAAGACCCGTCCACCATCCATTGGTGGAAGGAAGGAGGTTCTCACTCAGGATTTGACAGTATGTGGCTCTGTCCATCCTCCCATCCACACGATGATGTATCCATCTGCAGAAAAACATCCCCTCAAACCATAATGCTTCCACCTCCATGCTTGACAGTGGGGATGGTGTGCTTGGGGTCAAAGGCAGCATTTCTCTTCCTCCAAACACGACCACTTTCTCAAAATCTCTAAATCATGAAGGTTTTCTTTGGCGAACTCAGGCGTATGGATAGAAATACATTTCATCCCGATTTATGCCTGCGTAAAAAAAAAAAAAAAGCCTAAGAAAACATTAAGTTATCCAGTGCGCACCAGATAGTAACTGAAAAAATAAATGTTTTTCTCAAAATTAAAGAAAAAAAATTCAAAAAAAATAAATACTAACTGGTGCATACTAGTCACTATCTGCTACACATCAGTCAATAAATTGATTTTTTTAACTTAAATTGTTAGGAAAGATATATATTTTTAAAATTCTTTTAACTTCAATTTTTTTTCTTTTATGTCCCTTTAGCAGCTACGCACCTTGGAGAGTAATACACACCATCAGTATTTTTAAAAACATGTTTTCTACATCTTTTAAGGCATGAAACATTTGACATCCTGACACTCATTTTTTACTGACAAATATTTTTGTGCGTCCAAGCTAAGATCTCCACTCTGATGACTCTAGAAAATCATTACTGGGACATTATGGATTTAATACTGCATATCTTTGCCTCAGGTGACTTTTATGAAGGACAGCCTGAAGGACAGCAGGCAGTTTTTAGAATCACACTATTTAACAAATTATTTGATGACAGAAAGGTGAAATCACTTGTATTTGACCAACAGAGAAAAAAAAAACATTTCCAGTTGGGCAAACCTCTGGGGAACACAGCAGCTAAAACTGCAGTTTCCCAGAATCAGATTAATGTTGGTGATCTTCAGACTAGCTATACGGAAGAAAAAAATTAACAGTTTTAGTTGATTAAGGCAAAGACAAACAAAAACAACTGATTTATTCAGATTTCCCTTCTTTTGTTTATGCTTTTGTTTTAATACATCATAGACAAACACATTTATCATTTGGAATCATCATGTGTTCTGACTAATTGATATGTATTTGTAAAAACAGAACCCCACCCTGATGTCATAAGCAGATGAATGGATTTGGTGTTTGACCTGAGAATTTTGCTGCATTTTGTATTCCGCTCCCCCGTTTGCAGTTGACACAGATTTTGAAAATGTCTGAGCCCGGCGAAGTGTCTCATTGTTTGGGCTGGGTGTGCTGTGAGAAAGAAAAAACCAGTGCAACTCACACATAATTGAAGAGGCAGGCTTCTTATCACTGTTGCTTAGCAACCGTGGGAGCCACAGAACCAAATCCCCATGGTGGCAAGCTGATGTTGAATTAGGTGGAGTGGGGGAAAAAGAGAGAAAATCTTCAGGAGAGATGTGTCTCTATCAGGAGGAAGCAAAAAAAAGATGTTGGGATGTTCATCTTTTATTTTTGGATGTGTTGAATCCTGGTTTCCTGCTGTGTGAAACATAACCACTCTTGGTGATGATGTTAGTTTCGATTTTTTTTTTTATTTAGTCACTGCAGAATTCTGGATTTAAAAAGAATATGTTCTGCTGCATCACCAACACATTCTACTGAGTCTGTATTAAAATCATCTTGCAGCCGTGCAATAAATGTAATTTTGCATGACTTGTTCATTTATTAAAACAAAATGAAATGCCTTTTGCATTGATCTCACTAAGAAGAATCTGTTCCAGTAAAATTGCATGAAATTGACCACATTAAACAACTGTTCTCTAAGGACACAAAAGAAGAGCATTCTGCATCGTCAAGACACAGACTCCATCCAGCTGTAGTGTATCTGCAGTTCTCGCAGGCAACTGCAGTGGTGCTGCTGCATTACAAATGCCACCCGTCCTCCGATTTGCATTTCAGCTGCAGTAGGAGCAAAAACGGCATTGCGCAGCACAGTTGCTGTTCCTTTCCTCCTCATGTTTGCAAGCAGAGTGCTTTAATTTATTCATCTCACTTCGCTCAGTCCATGTTTGTGCATATTCAAGCAGGAAAAGTGCCACACTGGTGAGGAAGATGAAGGAAATGCGAGTCTTGACTAAGTCACCTGTGGATTAAATCTTCTGCTGAGCTTGTCTCTAGACAATAATCACATAATAACACAGGCACTGATACTAGTGTCTGCCTACAACCGGCTTATTCCATTGTTGCGGTAAACATCCACGCCACTGCAGGGCGAGCTGTGTTTACGTGCGTGATCACTCAATGTTCCCTGCAAAATATGACAGACTCATGATGCATCAGAGTCCTTTTGCAGATGAAAACAGCACACTTGTTGCTCTGCAAACACAAAAATGTGACAAACCATTAGAAGGGCTGTGAGTTGCAGATAAAGACACAAACCCATGTCCATTTCAATGTAATATTCATGTTATTGAGACTAAAATGCTCATGATTACTTTTTTATTTGGCTTTATAATTTTGACAAATGTTGTTTTTTCTCACAGTGACCAATTGTTAAACGTTACAAGACCACTTGTTTTTCATCTAAGTATAATTTTGACGTTGTCTCATGAAGCTTTTTGGCAGCCAGTTTAGTTGGATAGTGATTTTTCACAGAATTAAAAGTCTGCACAAAGGGTATTAATAACAACCCATAAAAACACAACAACTAACAACACATGCTATTAATAAAAACAACAAATTCTTGCTCAACATGATCAGCAATTATTTTATTTTGCATGGCTGACATTGTTTTCTGTTACAAAGTAGTTCATTATGAGTTGTATAAAAGTAATGACATTAGTGGTAGTATAATAAGTAAAAGTTATATTAAGTACTAAAAAACATAATGGCTCAAGGAGAAATTACATTGGTCAGTCATAAAAATATTTAGTTAGGAGTAAATATAAACTAAAATATCATGTAACAATGTTTAATATGTTTAAACTTTATTTGCAAAAGCAGAAATAAAATGTTGAATGAACATAATAGAAACTAATTCCTCTTGTTTACAGTCTTTTCTTTAGTTCAGCATTTGATATTCTGAAAACAGCATAGGTTTGGATCTGACATGCAAACATATTTGTCTCCTTTTATTGGAGATATGTTGAGTATGACCTATT
Organism: Oryzias javanicus; assembly: GCA_003999625.1. Taxonomy (NCBI): domain Eukaryota; kingdom Metazoa; phylum Chordata; class Actinopteri; order Beloniformes; family Adrianichthyidae; genus Oryzias; species Oryzias javanicus. The sequence continues at coordinate 23,692,853 of CM012446.1, read as the reverse complement.
TCCATTACCTATACTAAAATTGTTGTGGCAAATAAACATTAATTCACACCATCGTGCATCAATTCTCGTTTGCACACATTGCAAAGGACATCCTCATCTCTCTGATGTTTTAAACAAAAATGACACATTTTTTAATTAATACTTTTTGGTTACTAAACATAATATTTTCAGTAGTTGCACCTGAATTGTGAAGAAAAATATAAAATTTTCAGTTGTGGGATTTCACAGCAACAGGATTCAAAATATTTGTTCATTTTATTTATTTATTTTTAATTTTTTTTTTAGTACAGTGTTTTGGTTGGGTTGTTTCAATAAAATATAATACACTAGTGACAAAATACGAATGGCAGATACTGCAGAGGGCGGAGGTGTTAAGAGCTACCAAAAATGTTGTTGGATACATTAAAAAAAATAATCAGCTTTGCTGTGCAACAGAACATACTCAGGTTAAAAGTGTTCCATTTGGTGGCGAACTTGTATTTTTGATAAGCCTTTTTGACACTAGGATTTTCCCGGTTGACAGTTAAGTATTTGTTCGTCCCCTCCCACTGCAGCTGTTTGGTACAGTCCACATTGTGAAGCGGTGCCATCCCCCTCACTTCAGTTCATGGTAAATCCGCGTCCGCTCCGGCTCCATGGAGGTCTTCTCACGGCGTTGTTCCGCCGCCGCGTGACACCGCTTTGCGGGGACACGCCGGACTCCTTATCATGTATTTGTCACCTCAGGAAAATTGAAGTTGGTTTTATCTCGTCTGCGCCTCCCATTAAAAGCACTTATCAAGTCGCAGTGCAGCCCGCGCGTTCAGAGGCGCCTCCGCTGAATTTTCACCGTTGTTTGGGAATTCTTTGACGGCTGGGAAAGCAGCGGCGGCGGCCACAAGGAGGATAACCGCCGCGGCCGATTGGCAGGTGCCGTCGCCCGGCTCTGCTTGAGGAGATGCCGCCCGTCCAGAGAACAATGTCGGACCTTCGTACTCGAGTGGAAGGTATGAGGCAACTAGTTCAAGGAAGACCCTCACACAGACGTCTGTTTTTACTTTGCTCGTGGGTAAAGGCCAGCCGGGGAGCATTTTAGTGGAAGTGCAAAAACTTGCTAGCCACAGGGTTGTTCTTAGTGAAACAAAGATTCAGGAGTTTTCTTAAGAACACAAGGAAATCCGAAAATAAACTAGTAAAAATGGTGCAAAGTTGTCTGGAAGTGAAAGTGAAACACTGCTGTCAAAATAAGAGTCTGTAAATAAACAGGACCTACTGCTGTGTGTCTGGAGAAGAAAGTAGTGCCTCGTTTCCTCGTACTTGTCTTGAATGGGACAGCTTTGGCCTTCTCTCTACACTCACATTTATACATTTAAAGTGGTTTTCGTGCGAGTGCATGTCCAACATGGTTCTGAAGGTGCAGAACTTCTACTGGGACGCTCAGCCTTTCTCTGCACCAGCTAGTTTCTCTTCATCCTGTCTGACCAGGATGAAGAGGATAGAGAAACATTACTTCACTGGTTGGATGACCAGGATGGTGCTTACTGACTTTAGGGCTTTAAAGCTGCTTGGTGCATTTGGATTGAAGCTATATTTGTGGAGCTCACTCATTTAACTGTTTTGCAGACGTCCCTGCTGTCTGAGAGGATGCAATGTTTATCCATTAGGAGCGTATCGAGTCATTTCAACAACAGTTCAAATCATAATTTGTGTTTGCTGATATGATTTATGGTTCATTTTGAGTGATCCGATTCGCTGACCTAAAATGGATCCAGGACATCTTTAGCCAAAACATCACCCAGTGCGACTCAGAGATGAATACCTGGTACTGACCCGTAATGGTGAAGTTTTCCAGATTCTTTGTATTTCTTCAAGATTGTCAAGTGTTCATTATATATGTGTACAAACAAACAAGTAAACAAGAATTAAGTCAAATCCATTCACATTTTAGTTTCATAAAGTTTGCTTTCTACATCAAATATTTTTGCTAAAAATGGTGACGCAATTTACTTAAATCACTGAAGGGATTTGCTGAAAATGCAAAATCTGTTTTCAAAATGTTAAATTTGCTAAAATTCTGGAAATTTCGTTAAAGAACTGTGAGAGAGCGCTGAAGTTGACCTAAATTTTGGAAAAAATGTATGGTAAAATTGCTTAAAAACCCCTAGTACATGCCAACCTATAACCACCAGTAGCAATGTGGGGTTCAATGTTTTGCACAAGGACACTTCGACACAAGGGAGGGCAGAGCGGGAACAGAACCTGTTATTTTCTGATCAGAGGTTGGCCGCTACTTCTCTGCACCACAGCTGCGCCATTGGAAGCTCTCTTTTGTGGAGCTTTGCAGATTCTCTAGCGTTGGGAACAAAAAGAAAAAGATAAGAGTCAATCATTTGTCACTTTTATTAGAAGCAATAAAAGGTAAAACACAAAACGTCTTGCAGCAACTCTAGTTTTTCTCTCTAAACATTAACATTATGACCTCCAGACATAAGGCATAGTTGCAACCATTGCCTATGAGAACTGGAATAAGTCATGGTCCTCCCTCATGTTCTCAACAGGAAGTACCCTCTGGATCAAGCTACTTTTGGTTCTCTGGGTTGACATGCTGCCAAAATACTGAATTGTTGCAATTTCAATTGACAACTTCATCATTTATTTTGATTTCTCGTTCGAGCCAACTTAATTAAAATATCAATTTATTTGTAATTTTTTATTTGAAATCAAATTAGCTTGGTTTTGAAATAAGGTTTTTACAAAACTTGAACTAAATTTTCAAAAATAAATTTTTTTTTGCTTAAAAAAATATTATCAAAGAAATCCAATTAATTGATTTGATAAATTGATCTTGCACTTGCTTAATAAAGATGGATTTAATTTAAATTAGTCAAGGATTTTAAGGTAGTAATCTCTAAACTGTCAGATGTTTTTTTTTTTTTTTAAAGTTGAAGTTACCTAAAACTAAACTAAAAGCCATCCATGGAACACTATAAAGATGGGTAATTTAAAGCAGTTTATATGCAATAAAGGTCGATTAAACATTAAAATCATTTTTTCTTGATTACTTCCACCCCTCTCTGTCTGAATAAAGCAGTCCTGGAACACGCTGTGGAACCACACCCTCTTGAGCTTCAGTTAAACTGTCTTGTACTGCTGAAGATGAGTGTTGTTTTCAAGAAATAGCAAATAGGCAATGGAAAAGAGACAGGTCATCATAACACTGAAACATTTAGATCTTTTGTTTTAACAGAGAAATTCTAAGTAACGTCAAAGTATCAGTGAGTACAGTTTCTTTTGGCATCAAAAGTTACACGTAAACAAACACAAACAGGTTTGATAGATCCAAAGTCTCACATTTATTTTCTGAGGGTTAACACCTGCATGATTTTGGCTTTACCGGACAACAACTTTAAGAACGGCTTCATTGTAGTCAATTTACCAGTACAGTGTTCTCTTGTTTATCACATAAACTGCAATAGGTGAAATCCGCGATGAAGGATTATAGATGTTTAAATGTCATAAAACCACTCCTTACACACTTCATACTCTTTTCTCAGACAATCATGAACATTTTCACACTTTTCTCTCTTGTTTAAACTCTCAAAGTTGAAACCTTCATAAAAAAAAAGGTCCACTATTGTTGAATGTTGGCTATTAAAGATTTATATAGGTTTGGCAAACTGAACCGATTCTGTAGAGAAGACACAGCGGAAATGAATTGACTTGGTCTATAGCCAATCAGGATGGAGAACACAGTGTACTGTTTAAAAAAAATAAGTATTTAAAATTGCACTGAAAAAAAATCGGTGAAAGATGAACCACATTTTAGCGAGGGACCACTGTAAAGAGACAAGTTGAAGATGCTCGGTTGATAAGACGACCTGCAGCTGGAAATTCATCACCAAGATGTCGGAATAAGAAAGGCCTGAGCCAAAACACAACCACTCTACTACCGAAGACACGAGGATGGTGTTATTTCAGTCAACTAATTAAACAATCTTGAAATGCTCTCATTGAAAGGATGGCTCCACAGTGTGTGAAGTTGACTGTCAAACATGGAGGAGGAAGTTTGATGGTATGGGGCTGTTTTGGTGGATCCCAAAGGCATGAAAGGCATCCTGAACAGAGAGATACCACAGCTATCTGCAAACCATGCAGTTTTTTTACTATGCACATCTATATGACTGTCTTTGGGCTATATGGACAAAATTCACGGGCATTGAACATATGATAAAAGTTAAACCAGGTTGAACTTAGGCCAATTAGGGACTTTGATTTGGTAGTGATGTATGGATCGCATCCCTTTTCCTCCATGAATTGATCAAGGAGGAGAGATTAATAATTGTGATTTGGGCCCAGCTGGAGTTACTTAAGTCTTTCAGATATTGGAAAAGAGGTGTGAAAGAGCAAAATTCATGATATTTGAACCTTTTTGACATTTTGCACCAAGCCTCGTTCAACTGTAGGTGGAAAATATGCGCTAGTAAACATTAGAAAAATAAAAGGAAGAAGAAGAACTCCCTCCATGCTTGTCCCGTGTGAACATCATGGGCAAAACATGCATTCAAGAATGAGTGCCGCATGCCTTGTGTGAATAATTAGGGGATCATGGATAATTCGTGGTCCCTACGGATCATTAGCCATGGTTCGACCCACACATGTACCGGGATACCGAAATTGAAAGTTTTGTGATCCGTTACACCCCTAGTGTGAATCTGACATAAGAGATCTTTTGGTCCTTCAACTAAAATATTTTTGCGTATTTTTCAAGCTGATGCTTTAATTCTCTTAATAGATTAAACAAGATGACTATAATCAAAAATTAGACTAAACACATAAATAAATAAATAATTCGCTTTATATTAGGTTAGCCTGTTTAGCTCAAGAAAAGTTGGTAACATTGTATTTACGGTCATCTTGAGTGTAATAAAAGCTACAAAGCCAAAGAAATTGAACGCAAATATGGATTTTTCCCTGCTATTGTTGACCACTGCAGCTGCTGCAGAAACGAGAGTGAACTCATCAATTATGCAGTAGCTATCGCTGTCACACTTTCACCCTTTGTTTTCCCTGAAGTTACAGTAAACAGTCGCTCTTTCACTTGTGCGCCGGCTCTCTTACCCGGGCCTCGGTGAAAACTAGAGCCTTGGGCATTTTTCTGAAGTTTGACAGGGCAGCAGCCGTTTTCTAGCCTCACGTGTGCCCCTTTTGCTTTCTTCCTGCTGGATATCTCGCAGTGCTTTTGCAGGACGCTAAGCACACTCCCTTCCCTTGAGTTTTGCATTTTAATCACCAATGTGCATCCGGCAGGCTTCTGTCTAGAAATGCTAGTACTCTGCCCGGCTTACCACCTAATCCATCAGCCGCCTGTCTCTCCATGCCCCCCCCCAGTCTTGTATACCACGTGCTTCTCTACTCTGTGTCACTCCCTTTTATTGTCCTGTAATAAAACCTCCAATATCACCAAGGCAATCTATCTATTGCCAAAATTACCCTACCTGGTGCACACGAGGCATCAGCATGTCTCCAGCAGGGACGGCTTCAGAAGTCTGCCGTACAAACTCCTGTGATCTTTGAGAGATGCTTCCTCACATGTTTCAATGATGTCTCTACCGTCAGACAACTACGCTGTTTTCCAAAGGTGTAGACGGGAAGATAAACCAAGGCTGTCGGGACGAATCTATCAAAGAACTAAATACTTGTCTCTCTTCTTCAGCTGATGTACAAGTCACGTTTGCACTTCTGCTGGCAGGTCACAAAGTAGTCTGTCATTTCTTCAAGTGCCATGTCTCCACTTTCCTGTGACTCTCGCAGGTTTTTCAAGCGTAAGCGATGCTGGCTGTGGCCCCTGTAGCATTTCAATAAGACCAGCTTAGCCTCGGTCTGTCTGTATAGTGGGAACAGCATGGGGAGGGAGACTGAAAGGGGGAAAGACAGCTCCCCTCTGAAGGCATCCAGAGCTGCCTGTGTGCCCGGGGGATCACTGGCTGATAATAATGTGACACAAAAGCCCAACTCGCCACTCAATTCCCTGTCTGGGACCATTGGTGTGTAATATCAAGCTCCCTTGGGCTCATGTGCTGGCACGGGACGTCTTCTCTTCTGTATTCTCCACTTCATGCCGTGTCTTCATCACTAACCTGCAGTCTAATGTGAGTATCATGAGCTACTGGATTTCTCTCACCTCACTGGTTCCTCTCTGTCTGCAAGGCAAACTTTCTCTCTTTTTTTTCACGTGTCCACAAGGAGACAGATGTTCCTCTGTAGCCGAGACACAGACACTGCTCTGCTAATTAGTTACTAATAATAACTGTAGTTTTTGGTGTTAAACTGCCCTCAGAAAGAAAGAGTCGTGAGTTGATGAGGATGTTGTCTACATCAGTTTATCATCATCATATAAAGTATGGTGTAAGGATTCACTCCGATCATCTTTTGATATTGTCAAAGTTTTCCCAGTCAGTGGTCTTTAAATTATGATTATTCAGTTTTTAGTCTAAATGAAGCAAAGTTCATGAGAAATTTGCCTCACTTCTCATCACCCATCTGCTGACATGCTCTCCCGCTGGCTTACAGCCCCCCACAACCCCAACCTACCATTACACGTGAAACAAAAATGGAGCGCATGGAAGTCATGACCTGCTGATTGTAGCTTCTACGTCACAACTAGGGGTTTGTATTGGTGATAGTCTGACAATCAACACCTATCTCGATACATGTCTCATGATCAACATATATCGCAATGTATCCCAAGACTGCACCAGAGTTTTTAAAAAACTTTTTTAAGAGCATGTTCTAGAAAAAAAAACTCAACCTGAATATTAATGTCTTTCATTTTAGTAAAATTAGTTTTATTTAAAGATCACAACATTAAGCAATGCAACTGTAAAAATTGCAATATATTGCTAAAATGATTTTTACCTACACAAAAGTCACAAAAACAAGCTTTTTCAAACAGCATTTTTTCTTTTGCTTGTTTCACAGTATTTGAATGAATAAATACTTAGACATGCCATGTTGAGGTTAATTTTCTTTATGCTTGTCCTCTATCATGAGATTAATGTGGCAAGACTATACCATAGACGCACTTTTCACCAGAGTGAAATATCTGTTTAATAAAGGGTATAGTTCTGTGAACAGACTATCACGTTATCTAATGATCTAACATTTAAGATAAAAGACTTGTTAAGATCCTTATCATTATCCCACAGTCAGATGCTGCCATGTCTTGTATCCTAAATGGTGAATGAGTCGTTGAGCTATTGATCCAGTAGAGGAGGATAGATTCTTTCATTTGCTGGTTACCAGGAGCTCAATGTTGTCTCATCCTCAAGGAGGTTCACTTATGCAGAAAGAAGTAGCTGCTTGAAAGCAATTGGGGTGAAAAAAATGAGACACTTGATTAGTTGAAATGTCATGGTTTGTACTAATCAGAGCAACAGACAAATGGGATCAATTGTTAAATTACATTCTTGCAGGTGTCATTCATGTGGCACATTGAGATGGATTTTGGCTGATCTGTTACCTGTCACACCTGGTGTATACTGCACAGTTGTCGGTTTGTCTTGTCAGAAATAACCCTTTCAGAGGCCACAAGATACTATGTGGAGAGAGATGATCCGTTCTTTTATGAGTATTTCCTGAATTTAAAGATAATCAAATTGTCTCGCAAGTAAAAAGCAATATCTTTATTTACCCACCACTGAAACCAACTAATCATTTTGGGTGGATACATCTCGCAGAGACATTGAAAAGTTATCGCATGTGGATCTCTGCTTAATGAGTTCATATCCTTTTGTGTTGAAATCTAAAATTTCATAAAATAAAGCCATTTTTCATCTGAATATGTCCTTTTTCAATGCATCTTTCTCAATGGCATTTGATTGAAAACGCAGGAAGCCGGCACTTTCCATCAAACAGTCAGTGCGATCATGTCATGTTGGGATGACGAGGTCAGGCAGGGGGCGTTGGCAGGCACCCCACTGGAAAACAACATTGTCAATGTACTGAAGGATGAAGCTTAAGATTTATTTTTGTGACTGTCAGTTGAATTTATGTTTAATTAGCACATTTCTTGTGTAGATTAATTTTTTTTTTTTGTACAAATGATTGGTGTTCTAGCTGAGATGTTATAGGGCTGTCAAGATGAGTCCATAGGTTGTTGGATAGTTAAAAGCTCAAAGCGTTAATAGTAGGATAAAACTGGAAGCACTTCATATAAATAAGTTAATAGTTGAGAGGTAGACATAGAACATTTTCTATTTCCAATAATCCATGACACGGAAGAGCAATATTCTGCAGCTGGAGGTATAGCAATCAATGAAGTAATCATTTTCAGAAAGGCTTGTGCTCCTTCAGTGAAAGTAGTGCTATAACTGATATTAATGACGACCTCCTTTACAGGCAGAGACCCGGATCAATAACACACTGATGGTATTCACATAATTGTTTTCTCTAAGGGTTTAAGACGGGTGCACTTGTAGCATTGCCTTATTGGAGGGCCCACTTGGACACATTAGATGCAACACTCAAGGTTAAATGGCATTGTGGATTAATTATCATCATCAAGCATGTGGAGATTACTGGTATTAATTGAACACATGTCAGAATGATGACTGTTTGTCCTCAGTGTGCATCTCAGTCCTGAAGTTTTGGATCAGTTATTGTATGTGTTATTAGCCCGCGAAGGTCTTGTGAATCCTTTCGTGGTTTTTACCAAATGTGCCGTGCACATACATTTAAACTGATCTCCATATTTTTTGAATATTTCTATAGGTGAGATTAGGTGTACATTAGATGTAGTAGCCTGATATTAAAAAATAGGGCACATAATTATGTCCCATGGTTCTATGGTGAAGTGTTATTGACACTGGAGATGTATTGACTGATAAATGCTCAAAAAGCTAACTATCAATACCAGCCCATATAAACATTTCTGCTGAAAGGTTTGGACTGTGCTGCCATGAACATTGTGAGCATGCTGGTGACACATCTCAGCATCTTGTTCTTGTTTTCTTGGAAACAGATAATTTACAAGCTTTTTATTTACAACCAGGGGTAGACCTGTACTGGTGCTTCGGATTTTTGGGTTATCTGGGTCCGTAGAGAGAAGCGGCTCGATCTGAAGGAGATTGCAGGTGTGTCTTGCAGTTCCCTTAAGGCAGGGGTGACAAACTCAATTGCACAGGGGGCAAAAATCTAAATCACACCTTTAGCTTGAGGACCGAATAGGATAAACATTTATTGAACACTCTAAAACCAAATTTGTTGCAACTTTGAAACCGTAACTTTTTAATATAATTATAAACTAGATATTGAGTGTTACCTACGATAATGCTAGTGTGAATGCTGTAAGCTGAGTTTGGCAGCTAAAGATGATGGTGCTGGTGGCTTAAGATGCTGAAATTGATAGCTACAAATGCTGAAGCTGATAGCCAGCTAAATGCCAAGATAACCTGAAAAACTATTAAAAAAAAAAAAAAAAATTTGGTAAGCCAAAATAATTTTCCTGTAGCTGAAAAATTAGCTAAACTCAAAAATAGCCTAAATAACTTTAAAAAAGGTCTAAATTAGCCAAAACAGCTAGCATTTAGCTGAAATATTAGCTAAACTCCAACATGGACTTAAAAGTAAAAAAAATCCAAAATTAGCCAAAACTGCTAACATGTAATGATTAGCTTAACTCAAAAATGGACTATAAAATGAAAAGGACTACATCAGCCAAAACAGCTACTTGTAGCTGAAATATTTGCAAAACTCCAAAGTAGCCTAAAAAATCTTAGTAAATGCCAAAATAGAACGATAACCTAGCAGAATGCCAATTTTTAAAACTTTAAAAACATAACTTTTTAACATAAAAAAAATTCCAGGGTAAAATCAACTTGACCTTAAATAACTTTCAATATTTTGCTCTGCATAAAAATGCATTTTTTTCAAAATTATAGAAAATATAAATAAGCGCAAGATAACATCGGGTCATTAATAACAATAAAATATAATGATCTGAAGTGCCAGATCCGGCCCCTGGGCCTTTACTTTGACACATGTGCCTTAAGGTCTTAAGAAGGTGTTATAAAAATGGAACGCGCGACTGTCATGGGTGTAGTAAATGTATTGTGAAATATTTGTAAGGGTAATACTAATGCCGTATGGATGATGCTGTCTTACGGTGCCCTTATGCCGCACACTAGTTGTTACTGGCCCCTAATCACCTATGGTGCATGCATGGGGTGTGCAGGTGATGCATAATGTGCGTAGGACACCGGTAGGATGCCCACACTACTTATGCTTGTCTAATTTCCTTATATCTAACAGCCAAGCTGCACGGAAGAAGTGTGCACTTAACACTTGAAGAGCGCTAATGGGGTCCTTGAGCAGAGTGCTGGATTTGGAGGGAGTTTATTGTTCACTCTAAAATCAATGATACTTGTTTTTTTTTTTTGTCAAAAAAGGATTGCAAAATCATATCCTGGTTATTAATGTTGGTCATTGCATATTTATAAATAATGGCTCATCAGATATGGGCAGAAATCTAATATCAGGCATCACTAGTTCTAATTTAAATCTAAATATGAATGAAAATGTATAATTTTAGGCCTTAAGCAGATATTGCTATTCTGGAATGATGATCAATGCAATGACTCAGACTCAACACCCTTTCTTTTGGAGGGCAGGTTGCTTTTGTCCAAGTGTCTTCATCATTTATGGATTGCTTCGTATCTGATGGGTCATACCACAGAGCCACAAATGACCATTTTCCTCTTCTGTTGAACATATTTCGCAGTATGTACCTTCTGGTGTTGGTTGTAGCTTTACAAAATTGCAACACCTATTTAATAAAAGCCACCCTCTTGGGAAGGGCTGATGAAACACAATCATGCAATAAACCTTATGCTGTGCAGACAGTTTTTAAAGGCTTTGTTAAAAAATGCTTTGTATTGTATTCCTGTGCTGTGTTGACCAAAACATGCCATTGAGATGCTTGCAAAAGGTCGTAAAAAATTCCTTTAATTACATTTTTTGAAAGAGCTTATTTTTTAAAGTAAAATGGCGTATACTTGTATAGCGCTTTCTACCCTCCCTTATGATTTTGATTTGTGAAGAGGTGAAGGTGACTAACAGAGTTTCTGGTCGTTCACAAAATTCCAGTCCTGGGTTTCTGTCCCTCACTGAGCTCTACCAGGCCTGCCTCGTGATGCCACTCCGAGCCCCAGCTGCATGTTGTCTCCTAGTCTGTCACTCCCACTGTCATCTGCCTGAGCCTATGAGGAGCCGGCGGCCGCCGAACAGAGAGTGGGATTATTTCTGCAGCTGCCCTGTTGTGGTGGTGAGGGCTGGTTACAGCTCTGCGATCTGATAAGCGACTTATGGCTGTTGGTTAGATTTCTGCAGGATCTGCTGTCCCCTCCAGCTGTTCTTTCCATTCACAAATGGTGAGAGATACAGATGGAGCTGTCATCTCTGGTACTTTGATTTCCATGAATAGACTGTGGCTGCTCTGCAGCTCTGCCCACTGAAATATTTACACAGCATGAATGAAACATGTGGAGATCTTCTTTTGGTGGCATAAGGAGGGCGTTCTTCAGATTAAGAGATCACAGGCTGCAGTCTTAGCAAACAAACTTGAGTTTATTAATAAATAGCCATGGATTAAAGTGGCAAACATTTGCTACAAAACGTCCTGTGTCACTGCTGCTTTCTTTGTTGTTGTTTTTCTGTGCAAGTCAGCCTTTGTTGCAGTTTTTCTTTAGCTTGATTGTGGTTTGGCTGCTGTTCATTTGCTTGTCTTATTGAAGCATCAGTGACTGGAAGCTCGTGTGCCTCCAAAAATATTTTGTTGGAGCCTGTTTGGCCGGGGCACACACCTAATAATCTGTTTTATTGAGCACCTATTAGCCTCTCTGGCTGATGATTCTGTCTTTTGTATCTCACTTCAGCATCCTATGTCCATTTGTACTTATTTTTTATTAAAAGGTGTGCTTGAGGTCAAACGGGTTACTTTAGCTGTGTATCCCAAGAAGGGGCCAAAATCCAAAACACACCTTAGATCATTGGCCAAACAGAGTAAACATTTATCGAAAACTCTAAAACTACCTTTTTAAGACCATACATTTTTAACATAATTATGAACAAGATATATAGCATTACCTGCAATAAATCTAATGTGAATGCTGTAAGCTGAATTTGGCAGCTGAAGATGCTAGTGCTGATAGTTGAAGATGCTGAAATTGATTGCTAAAATTATTGGAACTGATTGCTGAAAATGCTGAAATTGATAGCTAAAAACACTGAAGCTGATAGTCAGCTAAAAATAGTAGCAAAAAGCTTAATTAGCCTAAAAAAAAAAAAAAAAAAAACTTGGGTAAGCCAAAAACGCCAGCATGTAGCTGAAAAAAACCCAAAACTTAAAATTTGCCTAAAAACTAAAGCCTAAGTTAGCCAAAACAGCTAGTATGTTGCTGAAATATTAGTTAAATTCCAAAAAAGTCTTAAAATAATCAAAAAACCTGTGAATACCAAACTAGTCCAACATATTAGCAGAATGCCAATTTTTAAAAGTTTGAAGCTGTAACTTTTTAACATAGTTATAAATAATAATAAAGCATATTTTTCCAGAATAAATTCAACTTAAACCTTAAATAACTTTCAATATTTTACTCTCCGTAAAAATATGTTGTCAAAATTAATCAAGTTAAAATAAGCGCAAGATAACATCGGGCCATTAATAACAATAAGTATGATATGGAGGGCTGGATAGAATTACACAGAGGGCCGGATCCGGCCCTTGGGCCTTGACACGTGGTTTACATGTAGCGCTTGAAAATGTGTTGACTGTTTGGTATTTAACCCTGAATGCTTCCTGTTGGTCTGTGTGCAAGGTCTAAACTTGACTCTGCTGTCATTATTCTTCCTGACTTTAGATGCAGTTAATCTCACTTGTGTTAACAGTCGTGACAGCAATATTTTTTCCACTCTGAAGGCCAGTGCGTTATATTAACCGGTTTCATAAATCTGCAGAGGTTGCATTTATATTTAACTTGTTTTTCTTTTCTCATAACTAGTAGACATTCAAATCTTAGTCTGGATTCACCAGTGTGAGGAAAAAGCTTGGAGCAGCTGTAGCACAGGAAGTCCAACAGTCATCTGCTAATTGGATGGTTGGGGGGGGTTTGACCCTGTTTGACTTTCTTTTTGTACTTGGGGAACATCCCCCAAATTTCCACCAAAATATTAATCAGCAGGGGAGTAAAACAAGTGCATAGGTGTCAGGAATCGATTGAGGGTGTTGCAGGAATGCAGCGATTTTCAAATTTCTTTACCGTCAAAAAAACGGTTTAAAAAAGATTTATTTAAGGACCTTCATAAGATTTTGCTGAATCTCTCTCAGTCACTTGTAGCACGGTGTTAGGGCATCATAGATGGATAAGGAAAGACCCGCCTGTCTGGGCCAAGCTTTTCTGTGCCAGATTTTTCCCACTAGGCACGTAGCTCTGAATGTGTGCCCCTTGTGGCTATTGTTCCACCAGTCTGTCTGTTGGCTGACACAAACGATAATCCTGACGTCTGGCCTCCATCCAAACTCATTACGAGACTTGGTGGCATTGATCCTTCCTCTGGAGGCTTCCCCTTCAGAGCTTTGAGCCACAGTTATCCACCAGTGAGCTTTATTTGGATCTTTATCGCCCCTCTCTCTATTCTTTTCCCATAAAAGTTACTATTGGGCTTGGAATCACAGGCCATCACAAAATCCAACTGTTGATACCTGGCTCTTTTTTGATAACGTCACAGAACATGGATTCTATTGATAAACAATTAGACATAAACTGTGAACAAGCTAAAATGGTTCAGGCGCCATTCTCAGAAGTCATTAAGTAGGTATAACTGGAGCAGAAAAAATGTTTACTGCACCTTTCAGTATTTACTGAACTATTAAGATTTGGAGACTAGTATGTGTGCTGCTTAACAGTAGCCTGCTTAACAGTTGCCTTATCAGTACCTTCTTAGCCTTTAACCCTTACTTTGTGATTGACCCGTTTTTAAGTTTGCCTTAGTCGCAACTGCTCCTATGCATTATCTTTGAGTGAAAAATGGGCAAACCTGTACAGGATGTGCCGGGGGGCCTTCACAAAACAAAGTCATAGACGGCTTTATGAACCTGAAGAGAAATCATTTTCATACATAATTCTTTCTGCGGGAATGCTATGTTCAATTGATCATTATGAACACTAAATATGTAAGGGTAAATGATCGTGAAGCTGGTGAGAAGCAGATTGATTAAGGAGCTTGTCAGTTTTGTTCACTTGGTAAGTGTGTGCTCGCTTGTTTCTTGCTATCTCGGTTATCTGACTGTTAGAAATAAGGAAATTAGGCAGACTGTAGTTTCCTCATTTTTTAACTGTTAGATGAGAAAGGAGGAAACTAGTACAGATGAAACAATCCATTTTAACTATGATTCAATTCCATATCATGTTAAGTGATTGACTATACAATTCATTGTTAATATTGGTTCATTTTAAATGATCTGATCCAATTCACGCACCTAAAATCAATCCAGGACCTCTTTAGCCAAAATTTCAACCTGTGTGACTCTGTTATAAATACTGGGGTACTGAACAGTAGAGGTGTGCCAAATTATCGATATTGCGAAATATCGTAATATTTAGTCCTTGATTGATTCCTCGATGGGTCCTCACCAAGTATCGATCTTTTATCTTTGTTTGAATAGGTTGTAAAACGGTATATTCGTCATTCATTGGTGAGACAATCCTTTCGAGGTAAATGGTAAATGGCGTATACTTATATAGCGCTTTCTACCCTCCTTCGAGGGCCCAAAGCGCTTCACAGACCCATTCACCCATTCACACACATATTCACACACTGGTGGTGGCTCCGCTGCCGAACACTGGCGCCAACCTCCCACCAGAGGCAATTTAGGGTTCAGTGTCTTGCCCAAGGACACTTTGACACATGGGCGGGCAGGGAATCGAACCCACTATCCTCCGATCATGAGATGACTGCCCTACCACTGCACCACGGCCGCCCAGGTAGATAGGGGGAGCACATTGCAAGACTGACTGTCGCGAACACCAATGTGCCTGGCAGCCACTTAAATTATTCCATTTTTGTTCTGTTGATTAAACAATTTAACACTAAGTAGTGGCACTGTTTACTACTAAATTTTAGAGATAATTCAAATTCAATTTGCGTCAATGCTTGTCAAAGGCATTGTATTACTTATTTCAGCAATGTTGCACAAAATTAGACACAGGTTCTTCATTATGATTGTGTTCAAGCTAAAAAGAAAATGTGGATATATTTTCCTAAAAAGAAAAATGTGTTCTTTTATATATTAAGTTATTAGAGATAGTTTTGACCAATTATCCCAATATTGCATTATCATCGATGTCATGAGCCATGGATTCCTTATTGTATCGTAAGGTACCCAGTGATTCCCAGCAGGTGAATTATCCAAATTCTTTGTATTTCTTCATTATAATCACGTGTTAATTAAGTATATGTACAATATAGAACAAACAAGACTTGATTCCAAATCCTTCCACATTTTAGTTTACACCGCATTCACATCGTTGTTTTTCCACATCCAAATATTACAAAGAAAACATTATTAAAACATTCTTCCACACTGTGTGGTAACACATTTTTGCTAAATTCAAAGTGTTTCCACACATTGGACTGAAATGACGGATGTAGTTTTTGCTGCCATCATTTGTGTTGTCTGCTGTGATTTCATTTTGACGTTATAGTAAAAGCAACCTACCATCATTAAATCCAAATGGTATTGTCCTAGATTGATTATAGATCGGTTTATTTCATTTTGAAATGATTTTTTAATGGTAAAATTTGATTTCAGACATATCAATCTGGTTGGATTGTAGGAATTAAAAAAACAATAGATGGATTTTTTTTTTTTTAATTCATTGTTACACCCCTAGTATTTATTCAAAGTTATGCCTTTGTTTTGTCATATTGTTAAACATAGGCAGCCTAATAAAACCCATCACTTTTTGGAGTTCGCAACTGCCCAGTTTTCCACTCTCCATTTTATTTATGATTGTGTAATTGAGCCATGACCCTTCTGCAGTGAATGCAATCAGTGCAAAGAAAAATGCGCAGTTTCCACCAGGGAATACAACCAGCAGTTCCTTGGAGCTCAGCGCTTTATCCTCACACCGTTTTGAAGTCTGAGGCCAACAGGCAGATGCGGGGAAAGAGCATCTGAGAAAGACCTCGCTGATACACAGTTGTATCTGGGGGGCATTAGAATGTCTCCTAGTTTTTTGTTTTGTTTTTTGCAGTATTTGCAAACTAGTTATGATGCAAAAATTACAAGCGTTGATGTTGCAAAACAAATAATACATATAGGTTTTGGTTCAATGCGCTGCACTGGAGATGTTTTTGCTGGCAACATATTCTTTTCTGCATTTGTTTTAATCTGTTGTCTGCTCTATTTTGATCCTAATCTATTCTTAACATTGTTGAAGCGCTCTAATATTAGTTATGTAAAGTGATGTACTATTTCTTTGTCAGCTAGGACTTGTGCACCCCCTTTGTGTCAAAGCTAAAAATGAACAGCACCAGCTGCAACTGGTGCATTGCAGCACCTGGTTACTCCTGCTCTGAGGCTCCCGCTGCCAAGACTCATTCAGAACAAAGAGACACAACATCAGTCATTCCCATGCAACCGGTCCGGCTTCAGACCGATTGGTACTGCAGGGAACCCCTATGATGTTTTTACTTGCTATTGTAAACTGCATCTATCCACTTATCCAGGATTTTGCTCCATTAGTTTGTTCTAAGCATATTTTAGGTTTGGCACAATGTAGCAGACATCAAATAAAAACAAAGGCTTTTTAAGCTTTTTGTATGAATTATTGAAAGAAAAACACTGAAGAAGAAACCAAGCACAAAATAGCTTCATAGTATTCTACCATGTCCTTTTTTCCCCATCCTGATTCAGCACGGCACCATCCACTTGATTCAGCGTCCGTTTTTGTCACCTTTGCTCGCCAAGCTGTTACCACCCCTCATCGGGGTGTCACCAGGTGAGCTGCTGGCTGCACCTGTTTTTAAACATGCTCTCTCCATGCAGAGTTACTCAGGTTAGACCATGAGGTTATTGGATGTTCTCAACGGTATTTAACAGTGCCAGGGTTATTAAGGGTGTGCCAAAATATTGATATTGGAATATTTAGTCTTGCGATTGATTCTCGATGAGTTCTCACCAAGTATTAATATTTTAGTTTTGCTTGAAGAGGCTGTAGAATGTTATATTTATCATCCTTTGGTGAGATGTTCCTTTGGCGGTAGATAGGGGGCATGCGTTGCAAGACTGGCTGTCACGAGCACCGATGTGTCTGGCAGCTACTTGAATTATTTAATTTTTGTTCTTTTGTTTTCAACAATTTTGCTCCAAGTAGCGGCAC
Organism: Oryzias javanicus; assembly: GCA_003999625.1. Lineage (NCBI taxonomy): Eukaryota > Metazoa > Chordata > Actinopteri > Beloniformes > Adrianichthyidae > Oryzias > Oryzias javanicus. The sequence continues at coordinate 23,675,436 of CM012446.1, read as the reverse complement.
TGTTTGTGTTTAATGCTGGAATTTTATAGATATTTAAATTCAATTGGTGTCAATGTTTTTCAAAGACATAGTATTACTAATTGTCCACTAAATGTCTATTATTTGTTACGCAAAATAAGACACACATTGTTATGATTGTGTTCAAGCTAAAAAATGAATGGGGATATATTTTTTTTTCCAAAAAATATGTGTTCTTCTATATCGTTAGTTATTAGAGAGGATTTTTTTACTAAGTATCGCGATATCATCAATATCGTGAGCCATGTTTTGTGTATCGTATAATTTCATGAGTTACCCAGGGATTCCCAACCCAAATGGTTATATATCAACTATGAAATACATTTTTTTTTTTGGATAGATTAACAAATTTTGATGCCTTGTTTAAAAAAAACAAACAAACTTGTACATATGGTTGCATAACGTTTGCATACCTCTTGCTACACATTCACAAATCTACAGGAAGTCACTATTGAACCACTGCTGTTGCTTCACTTGTCCAGTTCACCCCCTCTGCTGATCTGACATTTTGCATAATGGGGTTGTGATAACCAACCCCTGTTTACCCTGGTGACCAAACAACCTCATGTATTTATAGTTCCAGTGCACATGTTGAGTAGAAAACCTTTCCACCGGATGTTTTCCTGTCATACCCTTAAAGTCCTATGCAAAGGGGACCAGAAGCAGCAGAAGAGCTGCATTCAAGTTCCAGCTCGGGCTGTAACTCGAGTCAGAATGTGATGAGCGTAAGGTGAGAAAAAAAATGGAAGACAAAGCTCAGTGAAAGTTGCATGTTTCACTTTGAAAGTAACTCCTGTCCTGCTCGAGTTCCTTGACACGAAGGAAATGTTGCAGAGGAGAGGAGTTGTGTTACAACCGTGGCTTATCCTGTGGCCTCTCTGGTTTCACCATCTCATGACTCTCAGCCATCTTTCCCCCTCTTTCCCTCAGAGCGCGTGGGCTTTTCACTGCTTTAGGCTTCAAGGCTTACTATATTTGTAGTTGTGGAAACTATACAGTGATTACTTTACATACTTAAACACGACTACCCTACTAGGTTACTCAAGGCCATTTGAGAAGTTCAGCATCACATTCTTACAGTTTGACATATCAGGATATACAGAATGTTTTAGTGTTTCTGTAGGGAAAGCACAGAAATGTGATAAACGTGAACAATCAGACTTGTTTTTCACTTGACTTACCAAGTGTCGTTCAATTTTATTTGTGCTTATTTAAAATAAATCAGTGCTTCTTAGATGGAATCAGATATTGTTAGAGCAAAGCCAGGCAAAGATGTTGCCTCTGTGCGATGGCACAAAGACCTTATTTGGGTTTCTCATACAAATGCTCCAAACATTTCAAAATCTATAAAAGCAGAATTTTTAATTCATTTCTTTTTTGGAGAGAAAAGCTTCTCCACCACCTACACTCAGCCTCCATTATATGGGAAAGCTGTTTCCAACTTTGAATGGTGGTGGAGAACACTCTTGGATTCGCTGTGTGTTTTATAAGGTTTTCTTAGACAGTGCACGAGTAATAGGGGTGTAACGGATCACAAACTCACGCTTTGGATCGTGTCACGGTTTTACGTCACAGTTTGGATGATTTTTTTAGATCAATGAAAAGTGAAAAAAAGCAAAAAAAAAAAACCAAAACAAAACAAAAAACAAAAACAAGAAGATGAAAGCCTAAAATGACTTTTGAAAAGCTTTAAAACATATATTTAAATAAATGTGTTAGTACTTCAAAGCATATACATACACTCACACATTTAAAGCATGTAGTTTCTGACTACGTACATTTACGTCCTGAGGCCACATCTACAAAAACTGACCGAAAAGAATGTTTAGTAGCTTAATATATATATATACAACACCCCCCCCCCCCATGTCCAAATTTAATCTTAAGTAAATACGTAAAAGTAAAACTTTCATTATTTTTTGTTATTATTCTAGTATTGAAATTGTGGGAACGTTTACATTATAATTATTATCTGTAGTCCATGTGCAGGTAAAGCACTGCTATGCCCGCTTTTCTTGGAGATTTTTGATCCTTTTGGCTTGCCATACTACCTTCCCTTGATGGCATGTTCCCGTTGCAGGAGCAGTGGCTGCTGGATAGCTAATGCTTCTCACTGGGACATCTGAACCCAGACAGGGTGACCAGTTCAAGAAAAGTTTTTGATGGGCACACGCGGCAGGAGCCTCACCTTAACAGACTTTTGGATAACCATCAAGAAGCAACTTTGATGCATGTTAAAACAAAGACTGAGTACAGAACATGAATTTGATGGCAATTGCATTTGGTGAGGACAGATGATTGATTTTAATGATGCGCGTGTGAGGTACCCAGCAGCGTCGGGGGGCGGGAGGATCTGCGGTAAACGTGTGGGCCGACCTGGCTAGTGATCTGTATGGATCACGGATTACTCGTGATCTGTTACACCCCTAATGAGTAGGCTGCTTTATTCAGTATTTGATCTATTTTCATGATATAAAAGGAAAATTCATATTTGTTTCTGTGTCTTTTTACACAAAGCTTATACTTCACAGTTACAAGTTTATATTTGTCCCAATCATTCAGAAATCCCATCTTTGAGGTAATTTCCATAGAGCAAATAGCAGCAGCTTATCTACTCCATATCCTCTGTGAATCTTCTGGAAAACACTGTGTGGGGAATTCCAGCTAAATGACACATTTCCTGGAAGAAGTTGACCCAGAATAGTATTGAGGCAAGCTCTTCAATGTTTCAAATTTATATTAAAGTAATCAGATTTTGGAAATTTAAATTATGTTTCTTTATTTTTTTAATTCAGCCAAAACCAATGAAAAGCCATGAAAAGTTATTTCCTCTGACATCAACAAAAAGTTATAAATTGATGCCAGATTTTCACTAATGCACCGTTAAGTTCCTGTTTTGCTTCCCTAAATGTTCTTCTATTAATGTTCTGTGCTACTGTGGCCATTGTATTCAGAAATGTATTCTCTTGTACGGTTATATTTCTATGGTATTTGCTGCACTTTAGTTGTACTTTCGTAAAACCTTCAGCTTCCATAAATATCTTATTTCCGGCTTCATTTTGTCATCAGAGTGTTGGTTCAAAGCTGAGGTAAGCACACTAAATCAACCGAACTGCAGCCTGGAGCAATTTACTGCGCCGTCTATCATGGCTACCAATCAAAAAAATGACACTTAAGCTAAAAGCTCTTTGCAGTGCTTTTGAACAAAAACCAAAAACAAAAAAATACATCAAATAGATTATAGTGAATCAATCACAATTTAAAAAAACGAACACAAATGTTAAAGTTGTTTAAAAATGTTCTATAATTTATTTTAGAACTAACACTTTCAAAGCCCCAAGTAATCATCAAGTTTCAGAGGTATTGACCTGTTTTTTTCTCTCTTTGAAAGACTCCTTTGATGGATTTTAGACAACAAATCAAAGCCTTCCCGACATGTTTTATGTCTCACTTTTAACCCTTCCGCTCTCCTTGGCTTGTTTACATTAAAAGTGGGGTCATCTGGACCTTTGTCGTGGAAGGAATCACAGATCAATATATGGTTGGAGTCATCTGAACCCCAAAGATAGCAGGAAGGTTAATTAAGATTCTGCACCGGAGATTTTTTAAAAACTGGAAAATATCTTTTCTCGCAGGTTATGAAAAGACAGAGGACACGTCAGAGAAGACATCCTTGGCTGACCAAGAAGATGCTCGACTTATACACCTCAACCAGCCACAGTTCACCAAGTTTTGCAGCAATCGAGTCAGGTAAGGAGAAAATTACAAGGGACTTTGTGAAGAAATGTTGGAGTAATGTTTAAATTAACTTGCAGAAAGCAAATGTGGTCCAACCATAAAATAGCTTAAACAAATGGGTGTTTTGTCATTTCTGTCACTGTAGTAAAGCCTTAGTCACATGCACCAGTATAGAGGGTAGACCCCTATGGGTGCTACAGGTTTTTTGGGTTGTCTTGTCCAAGAAGGGTTGTAGAGAGAAGCGGCCACACCTTAATGGGAGGGAAAGATGTGTTTTGTAGTTCTTGTGTGGTCACCTTAAAGGTCACTCTGAAATTAGAATGTGAAACAGTTTACTTAGTGTATTGTGAAGTATTTGTAACTCGAGGGCATGTGTGTCAAACTCAAGGCCCGAATAATTATTGTCCGGCCCTCTATCATTTTGTTTTATTGTTATTAATGGCCCAATGTCATTTTGCACTGATTTCTAACTTGTATCATTTAATACAAAAATATATTTTTGTGGGGAGTTAAATATTCAAAGTTATTTCAGGTTTAAGTTGATTTATTCTGGTATAATATTCCTGACTTTTATTATAATTATTCATAATTATGTTAAAAAGCTGCGGTTATTACGTTTTAAAAATTGGACTTTGGACTTCGAAATTGGACTGAAACTTTTGAACTATTTTTTTTTTTAGGTTGTTTTGGAGTTTAGCTAATATTTCAGCTACACGCTAGCTGTTTTGGCTAATTTAGGCTTTTTTTTTCCTTTTTTTTTTGGCTGTGTTGGAGTTAGGCTAATATTTACATGCTAGCTGTTTTGACTAATTTAGGAGTATTCTGTTTTTTAGGATATTATTAAGTTTAGCTGTTATTCAGCTACATGTTAACTGTTTGGGATAACCTAAGTTTTTTGTGTTTGCTTTTTTAGCCAAATTTGGCATTTCGCATTTTAGCTAGTTATCAGCTTTAGCGTTTCAGCTAGTAACTTCAGCATTTTAGCTATCCGTTTCAGCATTATTAGCTATCAATTTCACATCTTCAGCTATCAGCACTTAGATCTTCAGCGGAAAAATTCAGCTAGTTTCAAAACTTCAGCTTTAGTGTGTTCAACAAATGTTTATCCTATTTGACCCGCTATCTAAGGTATGTTTTGAGTTTGGCCCCTTGTGCGATTGAGTTTGACACTCCTGCTCCAGTGCAATTCAAGGCCTCGTCGGCTTGTATGTCTGCAGGATTTTAATATGTCCTTGCCCTACTCATGACTAGGATTGTGTCCCTCAGTGCCCACTTCTGATATAGTCGTTAGGAATTTACACATCCTGGCTCCTTGCTTAATGCTTGCAAATGGGATGCCCAGATGATGGGGAAGTGCCCGAAGGGCAGTAGTAGGGTGTCCACACAAACTGCACTCTCTATCTTTACATCTCTACCACTATCTAATTTCCTAATTTCTAACAATCAGGCTGCACTTACCACTTAAACAGCACTAATGGGCTTCCTGTGCAGGATTTGGGGAAGTAAATAATACAATTTATTTTATATGTTGTATAATATTCACAATGAGCTGTTGCCAGCAGCATGCCTGTAGAAGAAAATGCACATAAACATTTCTATTCTAAGGGCTCATTAAATCATCTAGGATATTAAGATGTCGTGCCCGCCTCATACAGGTTTGCCCATTTTTTGCCATTGGACAGCTGGTATCCACCCATAAGGGCAGTTGTCACTAAGGCTTGACAGCAACATACACATCCAAAGAGAGACAAGAACTTCTCTGCCGACATAGTGAGTTAAGTTCCAGAGGTGTTGGAATCCAGACTATGCCGCTGCATCTGAATGTGTCCCTGTTCATTTTATTACCCTGTGCACTCACATCCCCACTTCCTCTGTTTCTTTTTCACCCCCACCCAGTCAATGCTTGACATTTCCCCTGCAGTTCATCGGGATCTGATGTCCTGTTCCAGACATTTATTTGGGTCTGGGAGCTTAATCAGCCGCTCCCCAGATGTAAACATCTCCAGTTTTCAGGAGTACGAACCATAACAACGGCTAGAATGCTAGAAAAACAAGCAGAAGCTTTCTGTTAGAGACACGTCCATCCATCATTTGGAAACGATAAAGAAAAAAATGATGAGAATGGGAATTGCAGTTATGATTGAAGGTGATGACACAGAGGCTGTTATCAAGCATGATGGTTACAAGGGGCTTTCCAAAGCACAGACATCATCTGTTACTGCACTAATGGACACATCCACACAGGTTTACAAAACCATATGAACAGGGGCATGAAGATACCAAAGAGCAATTCATATATCTACTATAGTGCTGGAAATAAAACGGAAGCTTAAAAGATCTGAGTTGACAAAATTCTGCAGAAACTTCAGGATTTAATCTGCTAGCCCTGTGATAGTCATCAGAAGACATGAGTGCACACTCCATCATTACCACTCATCCTCGACAGTGACTGATTTATGCTTTTGGTCTTATATCATGTTACACAAATATTTAATAAATGACTGCCACTAGTTCAGTTTAGGCAATTTAAAAGGAAAGAAGAATGTCTTACTAATGTCTATCTCCAAAGTTATATATATATTTAAACGTTTTAACAGTAATAACAGTTGTTGCTTATTTTAGGTTTGAAAAAAAAAGATTTTGTGATATATTTTGGATAATATAGTAAAAATTATATTATACCGTTTAATTTATTATATCCATCTTCACTTAAAAAAGCAGTATTCTATTTTTTTAGGCAGAAAGCACACTTTCTGTTTGTTTTCCGTGTAAAAATTACACAAAATATGATTGAAACTCACATCTTTGCCCAGTTTAAAAAATGGCTAAGCAACAACAGCTTGCTTAATAACCAAACAGAATCTGACTGTAGAATGAAAAATGAACAATTAGGTACAAATTTATTCAAATCCTGTTGAACCATACATTTAATTTAACAGATTCTCAGTGCATCAAATCTTTACTCATGAAGTTATGAATATTCAGTAAGAGAACTAAAAAAAATATTTTTTGCTTTTATAAATACAAGAAAATGCCTTAAACAACAAGTCAGTCATGGTTTTACTGATTTTTATGTTGCATTTTCTCAGAAAATATTGATTTAAATAGTCAATAATTGGATTTGCTTTTCAATCCCAGTCTGACTTTTATTTTAGTCATACCTGTTGTTGTATTTAAAGTCTTTTGATCTATTGTAAAAGCGTTTCCATTCTTTTAACTGTGATTATGTCATTTTTAGCCAAAATTAAAAAGAAAAAGTCGTTTTCTTGGACATGGTTTCTGCTGAAAAACAGGAGTTCATCAGAAATTTGTCTGAGTTGTAGGCAGGACTGTTGTCGTGAAGTAACCCTGAACTCATTTCCCATAACCCCCTTTGTTTACCCTCTCTCCCGCTAGTCTACAGCCCCCCCATACACATAGCATTAGCGTGCAATAAAAATGGCGAGTAATAATGGAGCTCTTGATCCAGATTCCAGCTCAGACGAGGGAAAACAAAGACGTTCATGGATATAGTCGTCTACAAGAGGATACACCAGAATGGAGCAGAGCCTGAAGCTTGTGGGTTTCCATTTGTAGTTTGTACGTAACAATTTTTACAAACACCTTTTATTTGTCTGCTCCTGATTCACCACGATTCGAATAAAGAAATACTCAGAAACAGTTTTAATCTGAATTTTCTTTATACATGTTCTCCAACATGAGAAAATTCTACAAGAACATGTTAAAAACAAAACTTTTATTTGAGTGCCTTTAACCTTAATCACTGAATAAGTGAAACTTATATGAAACGTGCATTGCTGTTAGTCAGAAAAGCTTTTTTCTAGGAACACTCAAAGGATTCTTATCCAGATAAAATTCATGTCTATCAGCTGGATTCACATCACTGCGGATGCATCGGTGCATATGTTTCAGACTGACCTTTTTTCTCCTGTTGCTTCTCGTGGAGGATTGCAGCGTTTGGCATTAAAGGTCAAGATTGCTCAGGCAGGCCGTCAAGGAATGTTACTGTTAGCTTTCCTGCTGCATGAACAGTTCAAACTTTAGGCCTGCACCGACACAGCTTTCAACCAAAGGCCATTAAGTGGAAAAATAAATCCCTGACAGGATATGTAAGATCACAGGTGGGGTTAAAGTGCCAGTCGTCACATGTATGAAATCTGGTTTCCTGAATGGTGAGCTGCAGTCACAGCTGCTCTGGGGATTTATTCTGTGGTTTGACTCCCAATCTAACCTTTGCTTCCGAGTCTTGCATGAAGACGTCAGGTCCACTTTTAGAGCCTTTCTGATCAAACTCACAACCTACCAGTCTAAAGGCTAACGCTCTACCACGAGGCCACTCATTTGTTGTAATATTTGTCCTATGATTTGAAACTGGGTTTTATTTTTCATGTTTAAACTACATAGAAATATTGAAATCTCAGATTTACTAAACCGTGTTAGAGTTGGGTTTGAAACCAAGCAATATTGGACCTTAAATATTTCACATTTATATCAGATAACTAATCAAAGTTAGGATGAGGCATTCTGAACAGTACTGAGAATGAAGGCAGCTGTTTTCCTAAATGCTCTGGGCTTCCTGCAGTACCGGTCATTTGAAACATCATTCTCTCATTTTTTTCTTTGTTTAAACCCACATCACATTTTTAGAAAATTGGATTAACCTAGTTATGTATTTTTCCATGATGAATAATTACCTGAAACACTTTAGGTAAGCTATTATTATTTATTGTCTGTCAAATAAAGACAATCTGTGTTTTAGCGTGTGCACTAATGCTACTGCATGTCTTCAGTAATATTTACCAGAACTAGTTAACTTGGTAAACAGCTGCCAGTGAAAGTACTGTGTTAGTATAGGTTCACAGAACATCATTTTAACCTTTTTTTTTTTACAAAACATTAGATGGATTTTTGGAAAGGCTTTAGCCGAAATAAAATTGGTAAAACAAAATGTTTGTTTGATCTGTTGTTTAGAGCATTTCTATTATAAAAGTATCCACAAGTTTGTCTGTCATGGAAAATGTTGGCGTGTATACAGCTAGGACAGACCTTGTTTGGACTTGACACTAGGGCTGCCACAAACGCTTATTTTAATAGTCGACTAATCGGGTCATGCGCAAACTGGATGTAAATCTTAACCATCATTAGCTTTAAACTAACTAAAATAAAGACAGTTAAGATGATAGTTTATTCAACTTTTAATGAATCATGTATCCTGTCATGGTCACCTGTCATAATGAATTTGATGGAAAGTATATTCCTCATCTCTCTAATCAGATTTGGCACCTGAAACAAGGAACTATTTTTCACTAAATATAAAGTTTTGGTCTCACTGACTCAAATAATGAAAAACATTCATTTTTTGGTGCTGAACGCTCACAACTTTGTTCAACTTTACTACACTCTTACTCCGTATAATGTTAAGTAATGACTAACCCAATATTAAATTAGTCGTCGACTATTTTAAAAGTCGATTAATCAACCAATTGTGACAGCCCTACTTGACACCATCAAACGCACCAACCCAGCATTTCCTGATTAATGTGTATCCACTAACAAGCACACGACTTCTGCTTCTAACGTTCTTTTGCTCTTATGCTCTGATCTTTATATTTCTAGCTCACATCTTCAAGGCAAAGGCTGCAGTTTTCTCTAAAACCAATTTGTTCAACAAGATTAGTTGTTGTCTCAAAGTGACCTGTAGAGACTCAGACAGCAGCAGCGTTTGTGATAAATGATGAAACCAACCTTACAAGCCCAAACCACTCAGGCTTTAGTTTGTCTTGCTTGATCTCATCCTCCCACTGCAACATCTCCTAAATGAAAGCGTTTCAGAGGGTTTTGGGCTGTTTATTCAGCTGCATGCTGGATCTGGTTCCAGTGTAACTCACAATCCAGGCCGAGAGTACAGACAGGTGTGGCCTGTTGATCTTCCATTAGATGCTGCTTGTGTAGAAAACCTGTGGGCCCAAACACAGAAGGATCCAAACACAACAGGCTTAACCCAGTCCTGGTTCGTGTGTAGTATTTGTGCACGCTTGTTGACTGAGTGGATTGGTTTCCATTTTCTAATGTATTTGAGCTTCCCATTACAGCGTGACAGTGTACCAAAGGTAAATATCAAGCTGCCCCTGTGAGCTACCCGTTTCTCAGAATGTTGTTGTGCTGTAAAGTAAAAGTAGGTACTAAGTATTTATGTCGATGACTGTATTCTTTTTTTGTATTAATTCTCAAAGTGTTTGGTTGCTGCAAGTGAAAACTCAAATATAAAAAAAAAAATTTGTATTTGTTCTTCGATTGTTGTTTTCTTTGTTGCCACAAAGGCAATGTAACATTCTCCATGACCGTATAGGAAACCTGGGAAGTTTTCAGTACAGTTTGGGTCCATTGCTGCATTTCTTTGTTTACTCATGTCATATAATGACTCATCAAACCTAGATTGATGATCTAAAAATATTTCTGATCTATGAGAAGCTTATAGAGTGAAACCTCTGATTGTTTAGGCTTGGCAGCTGAATATGTCATGGGGTTAATCTGATTATTGCTTTATGTTCAGATTTACAGTATGCTGGCAGTATTTGCTGGCTTTCAGCAGGAAATAATCTCACAAACCAGACAGCTTCTGGACAGAAGAGATTGTTTTTTTTGTTGTTGTTTGTTTGTTTTTCTCAGGCTGACAGTAATGAGCTACCTGCTTTTGTGTTAGGCTGGCCGTCAAGAAAACCAATAAAGTTTTTACTGCCTGGTTCTGGACCAAAGGGAGAAAGCAGCCAAAAAAAAAAGCAGGAGGCAGTGATGACGATGGAGTCTGTTGACCTGAATGTACCAGACCTTTATGACACCTCCTGCAAATCCATAAAGCAATTATGCACGCAAGGCAGCACATGGACGTATTCCATGATCAATGATGCAAGAACAATTATAAGTCAAACGCGCTGTAGAGGGTTTGTTGGAACTTATTTTAAATTCATAGGCATTTCTGGTGTTCAAGAATGTATAGAGTGTGGCATTCTTACTTTTTTGGATCATTTTGTATACAGACAAAATAAAATGCAAGATAATTAGTCATTCAGAGGGACATTTTTGGTTCAAATAATTCAATGTAGCGTTAGAGTATTGGTGTGATAGGTTTTTACAGTTCATGAAATAGGGAAAAGTTGCATAAAAATATGGTGCTAAAAGTTTAAGATGTATGTAAAAAAGAAAAAAAGATAAATAAATGTATCAGAAGGTAATAGCCATGAAGTCCTGGCTTTAAGGAGACAGACTTTGAGATTGGTGGCTGTACTGCAGAGATAGAGCAGCTGAACTCTAATCGCAGGTTTAGTTTCTTCCCTGCCGGTTCACGTGTTCAACTGTGACTGGGGAAGACACTCAAGCACACATTGTTCTTGGTGACCATACTGGAGGTTGGCACAAGTGTAAGACTGTAAACACACCATCAGTGTGTGAATGCGTGTATGTATGGGTGAATTGTACTGTGAAGCGCTTCGGGAACTTAAAGCAAAGTGCTGTGTATGTATAATGTATATTAAAATAAATGAATAAAAATAAACCTCTGTTTCTTTTAGATTAAAGGGAAATTTGAATAATTATTAGTCGTACAAATGCAACCCCCTACCCTACAGACACACACTTGCATGAGACATCTCTGCTAATGTAATTCTGCTTCATTTGCATTTAACCCATACATCTCTAAAGGTTTTCTCCCTATGGGAGTGATGATGAAGCTGAATTTTCTTTTTATAAATCAAAGTAGTTTTGATTACTAGGGTCTAATAATGTAAACATATTTTGAAGTTTTAAATGCCTAGAACTTGGCACCAGTGTTCGGCAGCGGAGTCACCACCAGTGTGTGAATGTGTGTGTGAATCGGTGAATGAGTCTGTGACTGTGACTATACAAGTACTGGTATACACCATTTACCATTTACTTGAATTATTAAATTTTTTGTTCAGTTGTTTACAACAATTTTACACAAATTAGTGGCACTGCTGTTCATGTTTACCATTATTAACACTGAATTGTACAGATAAATCCAATTCAATTCGTGTTAATACTTGTCAAAGACATTCAGCAATGTTGTACAAAAGTATCTATTATTTGTTGCACAAAATAAGATACAAGTGGGAATCTCTATTTTCCTGAAAAATATGTGTTCTTCTATATTTTGTAAGTTATTAGAGATGATTATGGCAGTATTGCAAAATCATCGATATCGCGATCCACGTATCACCTCATATCGTGAGGTACCCATTGATTCCCTGCCCAAGTAGTGTGTAAACACTGGAGCGCTTTGAGCTTCATTTGAATGAAAGGTGCTATACAAATAAATAAAGTCTGAGTTTGAGCTAAAGTTCCAGTTCCAAGCAACATTTTCATTAAGAAAGGTTATTCAGTTACATGTCAATTGTGTCTCTTTTGCTTTGGAAATAATCAAATTCTCTGTTAAGTGTGTTTTTTGAGCATTAGCATCATTTTGTTTCATAAGCTTGGTTGCCTTTAAGTGAATGTGGGACCACGATGATATTCTGCCAATTTGTTTGACAACTTTTGTGCAAGTGTGAGCGTGCACAGCACTGCCAGCGGCTTGGCTTCCAACGTGGCGTATATCTTCTCCTAAAGTGGCTGTTCTTACTGGCCTCTTTAGGGCAGCTTTAAATCAGCCTGCTGGCAGTCTGACTGCGAGGAGCTGCTGAAAGGTCCTTTAGTCTCAATATCCCACCATTCATCTGCAGCTCTCTGACCTGCTGCCAGGAATTGATGCCCCTCTCTGCCTGCATCCGTCTTCCATCAAATTATCTTTATTATAATGGCGTTCAGTGGTGCCCAACACACAAACCCAGCTCGAGATATAACACAAGTGTAGAAAACTGGATCTGTTGACCTATCACCAACTTAAGCTTTTTCTTTGTGTCTTGTTCTTTTCTTTTTTTTCCTCCCTGCGGCCCGGCCTCTGTGCGATTGGTTTTCAGCACGGCCAAATATAACGTCCTCACCTTCCTTCCTCGGTTCCTGTACTCACAGTTCCGCAGGGCAGCCAACGCCTTCTTCCTCTTTATTGCACTCTTGCAGGTAAGACACATTTTCATTTGATTCCTTCCTTCCTTTTTATTTTAAGAGCTGCGTTTGATTTTTTTTTTGTATCCTTTGTGATCTGAGACTCAACGTCCACAAGAGATTTTGAGAAACTCGAGCTGAATGATCAGTAGAGGAGAAAGGCCTCTCCTCAGTTTGTGTCTTAAGGCAGCCCTGCTTTAGCAGGAGCTTTGATGATGTGATAGGACTTGGTTCAGTTTCCTTTGAGAACCAGCCAAGGTGAGTCTTCATTACCGGACTTGTGGATGTGGCGACCTTGAATAAATCATTCATGCAGATGAGAGAGGCACAAAACAGAAAATACAGTCGGTGCACTAAAACACCAGCTGGATCTACAACTCCTTTACAAGCCTTTCTTTTCCGTGTCATTTGACCCTCGTTTGCTTTTCATTGTGTAAATATGATGCATTGTTTTTGGTTTTTGGTCTTTGTAATCCTTCTAAGACCACAATCCTAGTTTTAGTCATCTTTATAAGTGATGTTAAGGTCTGATTGTGTTTTTGTCAATAAAAAATACAGAAAGGAGTGTCATGTTTAAATAGAAAAACTGAAAAAGTCAGATTATGCTTTGACTCTTATTAATGCAGATATGCATCAAGCATTTAATTTCTACATGAAAAGAAAAACACAAGTTATTTATTTATTTATCTACGGACATAAAATTCCAGCTTCAAGGGATTGACCTGGTTAAATCCAAGGTCATGGTATTTTTTTTTAAAACTCAAACACTTTCCACAACCTTTGTCTAACACAGAATTTTTTCCTTTAGCAAATCCCAGATGTGTCTCCCACTGGGCGCTGGACCACACTGGTGCCTCTCATTTTCATCCTGGTTGTAGCTGCTGTCAAGGAGATAATTGAAGATCTGGTAATGCTCTATTTACTTCATTTCTTTCTTTTTTTTTTTTTTTTTTTTTTACTCAGGCCTTGAATTTCTGGGGTAATTACAAAAACGCAAACCACAAAACCATAATTTTGTCAGAAATGTTTCTATATAAATATTTTTGCTTTAGTTTATGCTACGATATTTAACTCTTTTAATGCTGCTTTCAAATTGAACGTGGTTCATGCGTCAACTTATCGCCCGCTGCTTTTCCTTTGACACAAATTGTGCGTCTTGCCCAATAATGTGTTTATAAACATGTGGGAGGAGCCACTGTCCAAAGTCTTTAGCTTCATCACTACATTGAAGTATTAACAATATATCTCATTTGGAAGACAAAGATGAATTTGATGAATCAGATTTATTATTTGGAAGACTTCTACAAAAGTGTTGGTAAAATAAAATTAGAGCATCTTTTTACTATTGTCTCTATGAAAATAATAAAAATACCATAAAGTTCAGGAGGAAAGGGATCCGCGTCTCCTCCATGTTGGTTTTGGACTCCACACGCTGATTGTATCATTAAGGCAACACATCTTCTTTGTGGGGTTGTAACGAGTATTCAGGTGCTCGGATACTCCTGATCTGCTCCAGAAAATTCGAGTACGAATATTCATGACGTCCAAGATCGCTGATTCGCAATCTTTATAAATATAGTAGAGCGATGTAAAACATGTCGGAGAAGCTTCCTGTTTTCAAAGTAAATGAGCGAGAGCTTATTTTCCAGGAGGAGGATGTCAGTGAGCAGAGACTGAAGTTCTGCTCATTGACATAACTTCTGAAAAAAAATGAATTAGCTTTAACACCAGAGCTTTAGCTCCAATGTTTACATTTTTTTTGGTTTTAGTAACTCTTCCAACAGTTGACACAATTAATGTAACTCCAGCGGATCCTGAAGTGGAGAAACGCAGCCTGACACTGATATTCAGCTCTGAACAACTGAAGTGTGGATGTAATCAATGTGAATCAGCGGACTCTGCCACGGGAAAAAATGACTTTTTTCATACTGACTCTGCACCAATAGTTATGCTTAGAACGTAAAATATTGAAGAACTTTGAGGATGGAAAACTGTGGAGAACATTTTAAGGTTTTTTTAGATGAATAATAAAAAAAACAATTATTTTAATGCTTTTATGTTGACAAAAAAACTAGTTTAAAATAACAAACACCATTTCTTTCAAAGTCTTTTTGTTTTTATCCGTTTTATCGATTCTGATTTCCTGTTCTAAATAGAGATATAAATGGTAGTGATTTAATTCAAATAATTTCAATTTTCACAAATCCAGTAAAATAAAAAAAAACATACACATAGCAATAAGCATAATATTAAAAAGTAAGAATTGTGGTTCGATTCGTGAATTGTTGAGCTTGATTGATGAAACGAATCAGTTCACCACCAAAGGAACGATCCACAGCCCTATGCTTCTTTGACAAAGTTTGGATATCTGAACTCATGATGCGATGAGCCATGACACTCAAATCGCGATGCAATGTACAAAACACATTGCTCCCTGACTGGTGCTGCACGCTTGATGCTCAAATAACACCTGGAGGACCTCTGATCACATCTGCACAGTGACTTAACATTGAAGCTGAATACCACTGATGCACTCTTCGCATTCGGTGGGAATGCAGATTTACACAGAAGCTTGAGCACAGGTGTTTACATTCTTTTGACTAGCGTAACTCTTCAGCCGTTTACGCATTTAATGCAATTCCAGCGGACTTTGAATCAGAGAAAAGCAGCTTTGTCCTGATTTTTACAGCTGTGAAGTGCTTACGTGATCAATGCAAATCAGCTGATTCTGTCAGACAGAAAAGCGTCTTTGCAGTAAGACGATACGAAACAACGCTTTTCTCTACATCAGAATCAGCTGGATTTTGTTGATCGTGTAAACGGCTGTCGAGTTATGGTATGTCATTGAGCGCGTGTGTTGGTTTATTGTCTCTGGTGACATCTGGGTTAAAGGGTTAAACCATCATTATTTTTGTCATGTGACAAAGTCCTGGTTTTAAGTGAAAGCTGCCCTGAATGAGCAAATCAATAAACACTGATTTGGTCGACATATATAATTTTAAAACCGTCATTTGCAGTAGTCATGAAGTCACATGTAGAGTTTTATTTAGAAAAATATCCTTTTAATGTAAAAAAATGATTGTATTATTTTTACACAGATCAGATCCTCTTAGCTTGGCAAAAGCTTTGTGCTGTCGAGCAGATGTTACATATTTATCCACTTTACTGAGCTGTACTTTCCTTGGTTATTTGTGTAGCAACATTTCCGAATTTGGTCTTGAGATCTATTGCAAGTTAATCTAGTCATCGATTCAAGTATTTCTTTATTGTTGAGTGTCTTTTTTTTTGAGTCATCGAGCATAATTGTGGCTCACTTCTCGTATGAGGATTTTACCCATCAGTCCTTATAACAGGAAGCTGTCTCTCTGTGTGCAGTACATAAACCCAGCCTTCTGAATGGCGTTTCTTGGTCTAAAGTGGGTTAATGGGCCTCTAGTCTGCGCTGAGTGCTGTGCTGTTTACAGTGGAGCAGAGAAGAGGGAGTGAAGCGTATTTGACTCCAGCAGGAGTCTCCCCATCAGACACACCGGTGCCAACACTCACAATCATTTTGAGAGTCGCAGCTGTGCCCATTGCACCCGAATAATCACCCAACAAATTAACCCAGATACTGAACGTTCACACACAAAGTTTTATCCAAACAAAGCAACCGTCAAGGAAGTCTGAGCAGAGAAGCATCAGATTTTATCCACCTTATTCCTGGGGCCTCTGATGTAAAACGGGTTATGGGGGCAACTTCCGGTATAGCAACCGGAAGTCACACAGCGCTATTTGTTTCCATTGAAAGTTGGCGATTTTGTTAGCTTTAGCGGTGTATAGAAACTTTAGAAGCGTGTTTTACTTAATCCCTCAAAAGTTTCAAAAATAGCTTTCCGCAGCTCGTGGTTGTTCTAACACCCAAACTAAATTAAATTTGTGGCTTAAGGAGCGTTGTGTGGAACATGGGCCGCTGACGAAGAGGGAGTGCAGCTGCCTTCGGTACAGATTTTACCGTCCATCGGGCGAGGATGAAGTCAGAAGGATTTGGCTCCAAATGTAAATCTTAAGAAGCCACTTAAGACTTTATATGTATGTTCGTTTCATTTTGTGGATAAAGTACCCCGGAGGAAAATCCGTATCCGACGTTCTGGTTGGGTTACTCCGGACCACCAGAGAAGAAGAGACGCCGGGTACTACAGATACCTGACAGCGCGGTGAATTTGCTGCAGCGTCACAAGAACAGGGACGATATTTTCTGTGTAATTGCTGCATCTCCTGGTTATTAACTATTAAAAAATTACTGATGTTTAAACCACAGCTGACTTTGTCAAAACATGAAACGGGCTAAAGCTACACCGCGCGATGCAACCCTCATTGGCTCTCGCTTTATGTAAACACAAGCACGTAAAACGATAAGGTTACAATTGATCAGCACTGTGTGGTAACTCCAGCAGAAATAATCATGTATGAAGGTATTGATATGTCTCGGAGCTTTAAGATTGTTCAGAGCTTCAACATCTGCCGCAACCGAACTGAGAAAGTAGCTAAAAATGCTATTATTTGTTATATTTGGAAATTTTTTAAGCTCATCCTTCAATTTTAACAGGCACCGGAATTGTTACGTCGCCTCTTTAAAGACATGACAGCTGCTGTTTCCACATTTATATGTAGTTATAGATCCAAAACAAGGGGGATTGCGCTGTCGGCTCTACAGTTGTAATGTAAATAAATGCTACTTCCGGCGTCTACAGGAAGTATCCCCCATAATTCACGCAAAGGCTCATGGGGCATAGGAATAAGGTGGATAGTGTGAATGGATGACTTAAAGCCACACTCTGGTCATCTTTTGATTTATTGTAAAAATAAAATAAAATAAAATAAAAATTAAGAGAAATCTAAAAACAGTTTCTGCAGAGCTGCAGGAGTTCATTAGAATTTCACGTCAGTTGTTGTGCGGAGCAACTTTCTTTCTCTCATCTGTTTATACTTCATCCAATAGCTTACTGGCCTTCACACCTCCAATCTAACAATTTCAAAGCAACAAAGATGGAGAGAAATATTGGAGCTATCCAGTCGTACAGTCTTGAGCCAAATGACAGCTCGGATGAAGAAGAAAAAAAAACGTACAGGGATCTGTTTGTCTGCCAGTGGATGCATCAGAATGAAGCAGAGCAGGCTCGTCCAGTGTATTTATTAAGGGGATAGGAAAAAATCAATTTGATGATAATTCCAAAGTTTTTTTGGCAATATTTGAATTGATTTAAAATGCTGACAATACAATATTTAATTAATAGTAATAAATGTATTGTTTAATTAGAGTCTTCTTTTTTTCCACCTAAACCCGACCGCTAGTTAAAAGCACAACACACTTTGCTTCTTTTAGCATCTCAGCCTTGCTGTTTTTGTTGTTACGACACATGTGCTGCTTAGGCCTAATCCAAATTCTTCCCGTCTACCTTCCCCTTAATTTGAAGTGGAGAAGGGAAGAATTTGGATTGGGCCTTAGTTTTAATTTGAGATGGGTACCGAAAAGGGAATAATTGTTCTAGTACAGTCTTGGGATATATCACGATTAGAGGTTGGACAAAATATCAGTATGGCAAATTATTTCGATATTTCAACTCACAAGCGATTACCAGTTCTCTCGTTCCCTTTAATTAGTTTCTTAAAATAGTAGTACAAAAATCCAAAAAGGTCCAAGCTGGATCCGTATTTTTCTAAAGTAGACTCAGGGTATGGATATAAGCATTGTTAAAAAAAACAAAACCAATATAATAATAATATAATATTGACAGGTTCAACATTAGTATTTTTGCGTCAGTAATAAAAAATTATCTGACATAAAACGTAAAATTAACTCAAATGCAAAATTGTGAATTTTTATGTCCACATTTATTGTTCTTTGATGTGAGAAGGACATTTGATATACTCAACACTTCAATTCTTATCTGGAGCTTTGTTCATATATGTTACTTTAAAATGGATGTAATTATTGTAAAGACACATCAGTATTTACTGTTAATTTTATTTTAATGTTGGAAAGGGGATTAAATTGACATATTGTTTTTAAAATTGTTCTAAAAAAAGGTTATGAATAAAATAAAAAGATATGTTTGTTTTAAAAATAGTTATATATGATAGATTTTTGCAACGTTTTCCATATTGAGATACTCTCGGCATCGTGAGTCATGTATCGTGAATCGCATTGTGTCGTGAGTTACCCTGAGATTCCTAGCCCTAATCGCGATTGTATAGGAAGACATGTATCGGGATACGTTTCACCAGACCTTTGCCAATACACACCCATAGTATTTAATATGTAACTAAATGATTTGAACAAAGAAATACTCAGAGATGCAATTTTAAGAGTAATTTTTGTTTTATATTTCCTCTATCACAAGAGAATGCCAGATGAACATGTTTAAAACACAAATTTCATTAAAAAATATATTTATATATATTTTTTATTTTATTTTAAAAAAAATAATAAAAAAAAAAAAAAAAAACAAACAAACAAAAAAAACACTTTTCATCAGAGTGGGACTTTTACTGCACGGACTTAATTGAATTCTTTTGAACATACATGTATTTAGTGGTTCATCCTTTGAGGTCCGCCTGAGCAAATTGAGAAAATGCCCCATTCTCCTGTGTGCTGCGACCCTGCAATGCGATCCTCCGCGCAGGTCCCGGTGGGCAGTTACTCTATACTACAGCCTCCATTGCAGGCTGAAGGGACGAGCACAGCACTTTTTCTCCTGGCCGCTGAGGGAAAAAAAAAACACCATGGGAACGGAGTGGTGATGACTCCATCTTTGTGACTGAAGGTCACCTGCACACACGTCTGTTCCCTTTGCTACGCTGTCCCTCATTCAGTTGACCTGCCAGGGCAGCATCGACCCCGGACTTCATGAATCATGCAGGACGGACACACGCTGCACAGCATGTGCCTCCTTTCATTTGTCGCCAGCTGTTTCTGCTGAAGCCGTTTGTTGTTTATTTGGCCACATTCCTCCTGAATCTGAAGCTATAAAGCCGTACAGGAGGTGTCGCGTACGTGCATTCGCAGATGTGTTTTTTTATTTTCAATTGCCGCTTTTCTCAGGTCAAGTGTGAGGGTGTACAGACAAAAACTCCAGCTTTGCAGATCTGTCTTTCAGCAGATTTCTACTTCCTCCTTTATCCTGGAACACTACAGAGGATTGATGCCAAAGCGCTTATGGTTAGCCTTTTGGTGCCGTGCGTTTTCTGCGTTGTCTTCACGCTCTTCACAGCGATAGGAGGAAGTTTAGAGGCAGGGATGCCGACTTTGTTTGGTGTCAA
This sequence comes from Oryzias javanicus, assembly GCA_003999625.1. Classification (NCBI taxonomy): domain Eukaryota; kingdom Metazoa; phylum Chordata; class Actinopteri; order Beloniformes; family Adrianichthyidae; genus Oryzias; species Oryzias javanicus. The sequence continues at coordinate 23,655,324 of CM012446.1, read as the reverse complement.
GCAGCTTAAGTTGTGGAGTTATTCTTAAGTCTGAGAGGATCTGTGCTGATCTGCTTGTGTGGATAAACGAAGTTAGATGATATCTCTTGCGTAAGGCTTGATGAATTAGCCTTTGTAAGCTAGCTTTTTCTGTGAAGGCCAAAAAAAGCCTCGTGACCAGCTGGCCCTGCTGCTTGAAAACCACAGCCTGTTGCAAAGAAATCAAGTTTAGATTTAGCTTCACAAAAAACACTTAAGTGGACGAGAAAAAAACAAAACGTGGAGTGTTTTGGTGTTTTTAAGAGAAAGAAATGACATGAGATTTGGATTGAAAGTTAATATTCTAAAATAGAACATTTTGGTGTTTTTACTCAAAATTGTGACTTTTGTTCCCATTTTAGGGCCAATTGCACCAATGGCTTGATGACCCTCAGTGAATAATGCAAATTTAGAGAAATGCTGCATTCATGTGGGGTTGGAATGAATAGAAAAATGACTCGGAAATCACACATGAACGTCAGAAAACACCAAATCTTTTGACGCCACATAAATACTTTCTGCTCCGAAATAAAACATTTTTAATGCCCATCTATGGAGTGAAACACTAGAATTACAGGGAGAAAGAAAACAAACGAAAACAATTATTCCAGTTTGTTGAACCTGATTAAATAGTTAAACAGACCAATTCCTGGTTTAGGACAGGACTTTTGTTGCCAAAAAAGCCGTACGGGCTAATTTCTTACTGACCAAAACCCAGAGAAAGCCAAAAAGTCGACCTTTAATCTTTAAAAAAATGATTTATTTATTTTATTGTAGCCATTTATTGATGAAATGCAGCTTTTACATATTTACAAAAATTTAGATGTTATATTTTTCTAATTATTAAAAATGTAGCTTATTGGACTGCAGCACATGCAAGTTCCTTTCAAAATAAAATGCATCCTGTGTTGAATAAGATCTTCCTGCTGCAGCAGATGAACAGTTGAACATAAAGTAAAAAAGCATGATGACTCAGATGTGCTGTATAATCATGTTGCTTCTTTTACTCTCAAATATAAAAAACATTGGAACTTGTGTAGTTTTTAAAATACATCTGTACTTGTAGATGATGAAACATTATAGTATTCTTATAATCAGCAATTCTGACTGTAGATTTAACATTTACCATAGTTTTCTGACATGTTAAAAAAACTTTGGAGAGGTGAAAAAGTGACTCCGGTGCCTGAGTTTGCAGATCCCTGTTCTAGGATTATCCACAGAGGATCACACTCCATCTTTAGCTGCTCTTTTCTCTCATCTACATGGAAATAATAATTCTTTTGTTTTCAGGATGCAGCGTGGGCAATTTACACAACTTTGTTAGAATCGATCTCTTGTGAGCAGGAACATGAGGGGAGACGTTGTCTTTTTCTCTAATCACACACTGCACACTTTGTTCTCTGGAGCTCACTTTTAAAACCCAGTGATCATTTTAATGAGATGGAAGCGGACACGCATTACTCAGTGTGATGTCCACTGACAAGCTGTCCTTTGGAATCAGCTGCAGGAGTCTTGCTTGGTTCTATGATTGTACAGCCAGCAGCAGGACACGAGGGAAAGTGATGCTGCTAATTTGCATTGAGCACATACATACTTTTTTCTATTCTTTTTAGTGAATAATGCATAGTTCCTATTTTGAAATTATACTTAGCAGAATTGTTAAAAGGGGGGAAAAACCAGCCTTGAAACTTCCTGTCTTCTTTTTTCATGCTGTTGGATGACATACTGTAGTATGACTGTTCTACTACTCAGCGTAACATTCCTGCAGCTTGTATTGTAAATCCAGGCTTGATTAACATGATTTGTATCTGCATTAAAAGGATTGTCTCCACATTTTTAACCCATTGTTTTTTATTTGGTTGTTCCTGTAAAAAAAAAATGGTTTAACATAATTTTTTATGGTTTTTCCCTTTAGAAACGTCACAAAGCTGATAGTGTGGTCAACAAAAAAGAATGTCAAGGTAAAGATATTTTTTGGAATATTTAGAATAATATATTACTAACTGTGACTCAGAGTAGGATCTATAAACTATAGAGAAGTAATAAAGCTCTCCTAAAAAACAAATTATTTTATATCAATTATAATACATAATAATATCTATCAATAAATTGTTAGATTTTCTTCTTTCTGTATCTTAGATTACTTTGATTTTTCTTCCCCTTTTCCTAAGCTTCCTTACACCCTTCATTTCTGTTTTCTTCTGCCACAGTGCTGAGGAATGGCGCCTGGGAGATTGTTCACTGGGAGAAGGTACGCACCCAACACATATTCCATTCAGGAGAACAGACGTATGAGGTTCTGCTTGAACACATATACACACAAAGCAAGCAAAAGTTCTAATGAATGGATTCAGTTTTTATGATTGTATTGGAAGATTCAAAGTTTAACCTAAATTAATTATCCAATTAATTTTACATTTTATTCCTCCCACTGATACAATATTAACTCTGGATCAGTTTAATTATGTGAAATTGTCGTCAATAGTTTTAAAGACTACAAAGACCAATTTTAGTTGCCAATTTCATATCTTGTTAAACAACTGTTGATTGCTTAATTAATTGGAATCATTTAAAAAAAAATTATATTGTTCCTCTGTATTGTCTGCACTATAAGGCACACTTACAAACCCTTTTTTTTTCCTTTTATAATAAAACCACAGTGCACCTTTATAATCTGGAGCGCCTTATTTATGAATTTATTCTAATTGTGTTTACTGATGTAGAAGTGAAGGTGAGAGGTACGCGGCGCTCTGTTAGAATGTTTGCTTTGGTGTTACCATAAAAATGCTAACACAGAGTCATGTCAGATTGTATTTTTTTTTTTTTTGCATGTTGCTAACAAGGTTGGTGTTACAGGTTTTTGTGAATACATTAACGAGGCTAACTCTTCTAATGCGGCTAATGTGTAGGTCAAATCCGAATTCTTCCCTCCTCTCTTCCCCTCCATTTGAAGGGGCAGTTAAAGTGTAAATGCGTCCCGGAAATCCATTTTTTTGGACGCTGAAGTCTGAAGAGGCTAAACCGTGTTGCACTGAGAAGCGCTTTTATTCCGGGTGCAGTGTGAACCACAGAAGTTTACATTTGGGTTTAAGTAATGGCTTTTTTGTTGTAGAATGATCCTTTTTTAAGAAACAAAAATGTTGTGTTATGTATATTCAAGAGCTAGAAGCTGAAATTATTGATGACATAATTGAATGAAAGTGACATCCGAAATATGATATACAATTTTTTCATAACTCTCTGTTTGGAGGGTAAATAGAAGGGGAAGAGAGAAGGGAAGAATTCAGATTTGGCCGTAGTGTGTTATCAACAAGTCACTGTGAAGTCACTTTTTAAAGTCTGACTGATGGACGAATTAACTCTGACTCTTTAGTCTGATTTAATTTGCTTTTGTAGTTCAGTGTGCCTTATGTACAACATCAATTTAACAATGGACCATTCATTATAATCTGGTGTGCCCTGTAGTATATACAGTATATTATTATCTTGTTGTATTTTATATGTAAAAAAAAAAAAAGCAAGATTTGTTCTTAATGTTTCATAGCTTTATGTTATATTTTTCAGACTTTAAAAAAAAAACTAAATTACAAATGTTATTTCTTTTGCATTTTTACTTATTTTTCTCACTTAATGATCATTTTACCTTCCTGCTTTGTGTCACATTTATATCTTTTTTTCTTTAACTCCTACCTACATTTTATTTTAATGACCAGAAATGTTAATAAATATATATATATATATAATGAATAAATGTGTATCCCGTTTGAACAGTAGCAATGTTACTGTACTCATTTGTGTGCTCATATTTTCCTTTCCTTTTCTACTCATGGATATGTATTTTCTCCCCCTGATGTGGTGGTTTATGTAGATAACCTAAAGCAGTAACCAGTTTCTTTCCACAGGTTGAAGTGGGCGATATTATTAACGTAAATGGCAGTGATTTCGTTCCTGCGGATGCTGTCATTTTGTCATCCAGGTATAGGAGAACCCCTCCGCTGCGGTTCTATGTGGATCGTCTCCCCTATCCTACTTTTACTCCTCCACTCTAAGCTTCGCCTAAAGAAGAGATGGCTGAGCAACACATCAAGAAAACATTAGTAAAGAAGATTTAGATTGATTCATTTTGGAAAAATTGTATCTTTTAAAAACAAACAAACCAAAAAACCTAATTGTGATCATGTGGTGATGTGACAGCCATCTTTTTTTTTGGTGGCTCAATGAAAATGTGATTTTTGAATTAGATTGGCTTAATCATGTCGTCATAAACCTTAATCTCCTTCACCTTTTCAAAAAACCACCTGGAGCTGACACAGTAAACAGCACTTGCAATGTGACGTGTTTCCTGAAGGGTTTTGTGAAAAGGAGAACAGATGAGCCTTCAAACACCTGGCAGCAGGACTGATCATTGTGCGATTCACATCTCCCTAAAACTGAACCAGTTGTCTTTTTTTCCCCTTTTGTGAGTGCTGTTCTTCTACCTACCTTTTCCTTTGTTTTTCTCCAAATATTTTTTTTTCCATTAATCCTTTGCCCCCCCACCCCCACCCCCTTTTCATCCTCTCCCTTCTTACCTCATCTGCAACAACTGCCACACCTCCTCTGTCTCGCCCCCTGCTGGTGTGTGGTTGGTAAAATCAGGTGGCTGTTGGGGAAGTAGTGAGAGCGGCAAACGGGGATCATCTCCCGGCTGACCTCGTCATTCTGTCGTCCAGGTCAGAAACCAGCAACATTACCAACAAAACAGCGGTGGGAGAGATGGGGCGGTGACGTGTTCGTAGCTCTCCTTGTGCAGAGGAGAGATTTAGTTTGAGAAAGGAGGGGAGCTGGGATTTATTTCAGTCTAAATGCCAAAGAAGTTCTTCCTTTTTTCACTTTTTCTTCTTTATTAAACAAGGTTTGCCAGCTCTTTTATTGGCTGGCTTTACTGGTTGTTTTATTTCAAAGATGCCTTTAAATGTTTGGCTGTAACCATTGACGGTAAATGAGAGCTGGACTGAGTGAGTGTTTTTGCCCCTTGGAACCAAATGAGCAGGCACTTCCTGTTTGGAGCACAAGGAAGGAGGAGTCACGCAGTCCAGTTCTCATATACAGTTAATGATTCTAACAATAGAGAAAAGATGTACACAATAGCACCTTTTTTGTGGTGTTAAATATTTTCCCACTTTTTTCCCATGCATGGCATAAATATGCACCATGAATGCAGCTGGGTTAAGTAATCCAACATTTTGCATGCTGCCACTTTTTTGAGAAGTGTTTGAAAGTTTTTTTTAACACATTGCTGCTATTTGACAGTCATCTGTGTGGTTTTAAGCAGATTTTTCATTCACCTGAGCCTTTATGAGATTGTAACTCATTCAGCAGCACTTTCTTAACTTATTCCTGCTTGCGGTAAAGTTTTAAGTGTAGCTAAAAGGCTCTCATTAACGGAGGAGCTAACCAGAAGCGCAGATAATCTTTGACCCATCGGCCCGCTCCAACAGTCCTGCTTGTTGGCGCTGCATGTGCTTGCTCACTCCCGTCACCCCGTTCTTGACGTTTCCTCTCTCTTCGCCCTTTGTCCTTTTGCCGTTTATGCGAGCTTTGCTAAAAGACAGTCAAACTCACGGGGGGAAGCAGCAGCACAAACAAAGATGCTACATCTGTCGAGCGCACGTTTTCTGCACACAAAAAGCCGACGTCAGCAAAAATGTTGATGGATTTCACTTTTTTTTTTTTTTTTTTTTTGCTGGCCTGCAGCATCTTTTGTTTTTGCTGTGCTCTGGTATTCTCCCTGTTCTTCTGATGCAGCCCCTTTTTCTGTGACGTCCCAATTTACAATCAAATCGATTTTCTAATAGTGATGAAGACTTGCTATGGGAAATTTAAAACCTAAATTTAAAATTGATGAAGAGTTGATATCAAAAATGAAGCGAGAGTCAGAATTCACTCCATTTGTCTGTATGGTCTTCCTCCCTCCATAACAGTGAACCACAGGGCATGTGCTACATCGAGACTTCCAATTTGGACGGAGAAACAAACCTTAAAATCCGACAGGTGAGGATCTTTCTTCTAATCTTGCTTTTGCCAGTACAAGAGTAATTACTGTTAGGAATATTGATTTAAATGTTCTGTAATTATGACACCAGGGTCTCCAAGGGACCGCTGACATCAAGGACATCGACAGCCTGATGCGCCTCTCCGGGCGGATGGAGTGCGAAAGCCCAAACCGCCATCTGTATGAGTTTGTTGGAAACATCCGCCTGGATGGACACAGGTGCTCAGCATCAGGACCGTTGGTCTGATCCACTCTTTCATCAGGCCGTCAACCAGACGCAGCTCTGGTTTATGCACTCTGTTATGTGCTTTACTTTATTTATCAACAAATAAAAGGGCCTGTTCCAGTTTACTGTATTGAATTTAAAGCTTTGATTTGTGGGCAGTGCAGCTGCGGCAACAATGCTAGTTTTTATTGTCTTGATTTACAGTTATAGTTCTGAAAACGTTATTTTTGGACTTTTTGTTTCCATTAGATATTTCTTTAATGGCGTCTAACCCTTTTTTTTTTTTTTTTTTTTCCTTGTCATCATCAGGTTGAAAAGAACCAGATAAATATCAAAGTTTTTGTCCTTTTACATTTTTTTTGTTTGTTATTTATCTGCCAAGCAAGTGAAGAGAATCCATAAAATTGCAGGAAAAAATTGAACACATTTTCCTGTAAACTAATATAACAAATGTGCCTAAAAAGTTGTCACCTTTGTGAATCTCTGCCCTCAAACTACTAATATCTGAACCGTCCAAGGTTACTTCTTTTTTAGGCACCAGCTTTATTACAGCATGATTCAATAATTGTAACTTTTATCATTTATATTTTTGAAGTAATTTATAAAACAAGAGAATCTGAATGGGTTGATGAATCTTGACGATAGTCCATGACCCGGCTGTAAAAGTATATATTAATCCCATCATGCTTTTTGTTGATTTTTAGCAACATACAAATTAATCCAGGACTCCACCTAATTTATCATCAGCTTGAACAGAGAAAAACATTTTTTTATTTAAAAACAAAATCGTGAAATGAAAGGGTGAAATGAGAGGAGAGATATAAAATATTGATGTTAATGTTTCATTGCAAGTCATGTGCTCCATCTAAGGACATATTTCACCAAAAAGACCCAACTCCGAGCCCTCTTGGATGCTGCTGAATTTCTCTGTATCTTTCCTCACAGCACGGTCCCTCTGGGTCCAGACCAGATCTTACTGAGAGGAGCTCAGCTCAGGAACACGCAGTGGATTCATGGTGTAGTGGTCTACACAGGACATGACACAAAGCTCATGCAGGTAATCCATCCAGAAACATTTGGACTGTCAAGATATGAATTCTGTTCCAGATGCAGAAAAAAAGTCTCTGAAAAAGTCAAACAAGAGAAGAGTTTTGATTAATATTAATGACAGCACATACAGTATGTAGGTTAGACTTGAACTCGGCTGTTTTTCGTGTTTGCTTATGGAGAAAAGTTTTTTTAACACCATTTAAATAGATTAAACATAAGCTTTTCCAATAATAATTTAATTCTTTCAATGAAAATCAGTCATCTTTATTCATCTATTAAAGATGCAATTCTTTCATGAAACCAGAAATATTAGGGTTTGCTTGATTAAGTAAAATAATTCAGATTTATGGCTCTTTTGAAGTTTTATTTCACCCAAAAAATTACTGTTGTGTTATTTGGACTATCTGTTTAAAATTTTTAAATTTGAAGATGTGAGCCGGAAATCCCTTAAAAACTTAGATTTTTTTTTTTTACATTTTATGATGGATTATAGAAAAACATGACAAGAAATAGGAATAAATAGTTTTCTAGGGTTGCACATTATGTGAAAAACTTGCAATGTGCAATACTAATGATCAAAATTAAATTGACTTGCAGTACAGGAACAAATAACAAAAAAAATCATAAATGATTTTTATTTCACTGCAGGAATTTTGTTTGAATAAAACTTAACATAACTTCTTAAACTATCTTCCAAAAGACCTTTTTCGACAAAGGAGGCAGGCATCTAATAAGGGCTCCAGTCGATTGGTCAATAAGATAAAGGGGTTCATCTGATTGGTCAAATGGGAAAAGCTCTATTTGACTAAAAGACCTGAAGTGCCATTAGATTGTTTTAATATGTCTAAAAATTTAAGGTAACCATTTATTGCAGTTTTCACGGTCTTTTGCCATAAAAGTATTGCACAAGCTAAAACTGAAACTACATTTCCATAAATATATCGTACAGGTCAATACAGCAACAACATTGTCATAACCGTATCGCACCAGGCTGATACTGCAACTACATTGTAATAAATGAATCGTACAAGCTGACACTAAAATAACATTGTGATTTATTGTGCTGGCTTAATTCTCTCCTCAGTATTATACTCATTTTAATATGTCTGAATTAATCATTTCCATTGATTACATCTCATCTCTGTATAATAATGAATTGTCTAAAACATTTGAATGGAAGTGCCCTTCCTAGTAGTTAGACTGAAGTGTCCGTCAGGAGTGGCACAGCAAACCTCATTTCCCTGATCCGTCCTCTCCCAGGCCTCAGTGGAAATGCAAATGATTTGGAGCTCTCGGAAAGTTCCAGCATGATAATATTTGGGCGCTTTTGGTTAAAATGAACTTCACATCTCATTCTTACGATGAGACAAGTAACAGTCTAACATCTTTCTCGTCATTTGCACCCCAGAACTCCACCCGGCCGCCTCTGAAGCTGTCCAACGTGGAACGAATCACCAACTTTCAAATTCTGGTGCTATTCGGCTGCCTGCTGGCCATCTCTCTGGTCTGCTCCTTTGGCCAGACCGTTTGGAAGTACCAATACGGCAATGATGCCTGGTACATGGACCTCAACTGTAAGAGTCCTGAGAGCCCTGGCTGCTCGTCTTATTCCACATATTTTGTTACACTTGTTCATATCAGCTTTTTTCGTCTTCATTTTAAGTTCTTGAGTGCTACTATGTGTTGTGTTGTTTTGTGTTGCTTTTTTTTTTAGTTACATTTTGTATAACAAGTGAAATATGTGGCAATGAGGGAATGAAGGATTATTCCCTGTTAAGTGAGAAAACTCAGCTGTGACCTGCTTAGATCTGAATGAGTCTCATTGAAAAGAAATGGTTGAATATCACTGCGCTGCTGTAAGTTTTCGTTTTTTTTCTAACGTTCTGTTTGATTTTGTCGTTTTCTTTGTTGTCATTTTTTTAACAGCTCCAGGTAACAACCATTTAAAAGCCTTGGCCATCCGTGAATGACCCACTCTTACTAACCCCATTACTGAAGCGCTGCCTTTGCTAAGCAAATGAGGCCCCTCCCCCCTTACCCTCGCCCCCTAAACGGCTGCCCAAACTTGTGTGGGCTCAAGCCACGGACAAGCCCAAACCCGGAACCCAACGATAGGTTTTTCCCCTCCAGCTCTCCTGTACCTTCTTGTAGTTCTTTTCAATGCCTGATGCAAACTTTCACTTTTCCTCCATGTTTTTGTGCCATGTTAAACGCTTTGCACTTCCAAGCGTCAGACCATCCTTTTTCTCAGCCGCAGAAGACCCACTTCCACTACAGCTGGGAACACGCCGGGTTCAAGGAGCTGTTTCACATTTAACCCTTTAATTCTCGGTTTATACTTCATAGCGATTTGTAATCAATCCGGTCGCAAGGCCATCGAAAAGGAATCTCGCCATTTGATGCAAAATGGGGCACGATCTGATTACATCATCCACAATTGGAATTTTAGTAGGACAATCTTGTGCACATCACGCCATTTAACCTATCCGACCAGAATCCGTGATGACGGCGCAAACTCGATCCACAAAATCCTGTGTTTTTAACACTGCAATGAATAAAACCTCGAAGAGCCTTATAACATGCTTTTCTTAAGTATTTCAGAGTAAAATATATCTATATACAGATCAGATCATATATTGCCTTTGGAACACTAAAAACCAAATAAGTTATTACATTTTTTCTAAACAGTGAAGTGGAATTTTGTGGTTCTCGCTGGGTTTTGGTCAGAAGACACTGGTCCAAATGGCTCTCTTAGTGTTGCAGACTCCTGCCCCAGAGAATGGCCTTTGATTTTTTTATTGCCTTCGTCTTTCTGTTTTCAGAAAAACGTACCACATCCTCCTTTGCCTCACTGCGTATCTCCGCGTTCACTGATGCAACAAGTGGATGAGGAAGATGTCGTCCATGATGAAAATACCAAACCACTGAAACGCTGGAGACAATTGTATCTGACTTGAAAAGTACAAACTCCGCTTAGAAGTTGTGACAGTTGTTGCGGACAATCGCAAGTGAAACTGGCCAACCTTTTCATGAATTAGATGGAGAATTGCAGTAGAGACGATTAATGCATATCTCCTTGAAGCATAAATCAGGCATAGCACCGGATATGTTGACATCTAAACAACATGCTGTAAATATTTAACCATTTACACAATCAACGTGAATAAGATGAGTCCGATGTAGAGAAAATCAGCTTCTCATATCATTTTTTTTACTGATATGCAATACGATACTATAGTAAATTGTTGCACAACAGCTCTAAGCTGCTTTTGTTCGCAACAGAAATTGCAGATTTGCATGAAATATGTTAGTACTTCACTACTATAAAGTGTTGCATAGCAGTTCAAGGCTGCTTTTCTCCGCTTCAGAATCCACTGGAATTACATCAATTGTGTAAACAGTTAGAGTTACGGTAAAATGTAAACACTGGAGCTAATGTGGTGGAAAAGGGTTAAAACTGTTGAAGACCCCAACCCCAGTCGTGTTACAGTTAGAATCACTTCTGATTTACTCCCTTCTTGTGTGCATTTTTCAAAGTGGAGAATAGAAACAATTCATTTATCGCAAAATCATAATCTGACACAAACCGCTCATGCATTGGGACAGTCGGTGGGGATGACGTCTGAACCTGGTGTGCAAAGTGATTATCGTGACACAGGCCTTTGTTCTTTACCCTGACAGGCTGTGTCCCAGTCACTTCAAGCTTGCCTTACAGCTCACACACTCGGTCTCCATGAAACACTCATCCGGCTGTTATTGGTTGTGCAAAAGTTTCATTGTCGCCCTCATTGATACCCAAAGTGTCCCCCTAAAAGATCTACATTCAAGAGACAAGAGACTTGTCAGTTCTAAAGCAAGCATCCATCGTAAATTAATTTAACTTTCCTGAGGAGTTGTTGAGTCTTTGTCCTTTGCACATTATCCAACCTGGGACAGAAGAGACAGGTGGTGTCATATTGTAGATATCAAAATTAATTTGTTAAAAAAAAAAAAGTTTTTATGTGAAAAAATGTCTTTAAAAAAAAGCCAGAACTGCTGTTCAAAATGAACATTTCTGCACACGTAAACCTACCAAAAAGCTGAATATGTGCAACAGCTCCATAACCTTTCAAGCTTTTCTGGCTAGTTAGAGACCTATAAATACCTCAGAGTTTATGTGCACTGGTCTCAAAGAAGCTCTGGTGTCTGATAGAAAAATGGTTGCAGGGTGAGTTCAAACTAAAAATGTATTTGTCCTAGTTCTGCCTCCAGCATGCTTTTGAGGAGCTTAAAAAAAACTATAGATTTTTTTTTCAATCATCTTTAGTGCTAATAAGCACAAAATTAAATAAAATAGCCTTGTATGCTTTGTGACTTTAATATTAATGTACTGCAATGAAACAATCTTGCTTATTTTGATAGCATAATATAGCAAAAAAAGAATATGAAAGTGTTTGTACTTAAAGAAGCTTCAATGAATAAACTATAAACCTCTCCACCTGCCCCCCTTTTCCACTTTTCCTGGTTCTAAATGTGCAAAGGACAGAGTCTCCCTCCTTTGTCTTGAGCACATCCGACATGTTTGTCCCCCTCCCTCAACCTTTTCGCCCCAGAAACACCCTTTCATCCTCTGTGTTGTAGTAGAAGTAGTTTTCATTCTGCCACTTCCCGGTTCAGTCTATTGTTCCACAATCAGTCTGTAAGGGGGAAGGGCTGGCCCTCTCAACCGCAAAGCTAAACTGCAGGCTTGGGTTGAGGAAGGTAACGTTTGCATCTCCCGCAAGCTGAGGAAAGGTAAATCACATCCCTCCTGTTTTCATGTTTGGTGTCAGTGGGGTTATACTTTAACCATTACCAGCTGTTTGGGGCTTTTGTGGGACCAGCGTTATTTTGCATAGTGCTTTGTGTGTCTCTTATTGCCTGGATCATGCTGGATGCCAAGGCTGCTGCTGTGACACTAATGAGATACTTAAGTCCCTGTTTGCTATTTTCAGTCTTTGGGACTTTAATTGGATTGCTAATCGGTTGAGCTAGAAAAAGAAGAAAAGTTTTAATTCCAGCTAATGCATTGGACTAGCCCAACTCGTTCTCAGAACTGGAAATGTCTTTGGGCGTTCCTTAATTGATGTTTGCAAAGGACCACAGATGAACCCCCTGTGTGTAACCCCCCCCCCCACCTCTCAAAAACCTGTCCTCTGATAGATGGCGGGGCGGCCAACTTTGGCCTCAACTTCCTCACCTTCATCATCCTGTTCAACAACCTGATACCCATCAGTCTGCTGGTGACGCTGGAGGTGATCAAATTCATCCAAGCATTTTTCATCAACTGGGTGAGTCTAGAAAGGCTAAACATCTGAAATGCACATTCAATTTCCAGTTGGATTCAATTTTGTGCATAGATGTTAAATTCAATGATTGAGAAAAATGAAATGGGGCAGTTCATGCAAATAACTGAGCATGTGCAGGATCAAAAGTCGAGGCCTCATTGGATGATAAACAAGCTAAAACACGGCCTATATGATACATATTTAAAGGGAAAAATTACAGTGTGTGGAAACGTGGTTTGACTATCAGTGAACCAGTTGACAACTTAAGCATTCTTTCCTATGCAACAACTGTCATGCAAATACCTCTCATCCCAACCAAGGATGATGAAGAGAAATGAAGCATCTGACACGTCTATGAGTGAACTTAAGAATTTCTACTGATAAGTCATGACTTTGACTTATATGGGATAAATGACATTAATATATTGGAGATCTGTACTTCTAGTAGAGGACTAAAATATCATATTTGGACTATCTATGATTTGATTTATTTTATTCATTAAACCTTACAATATTCTTCCATTTGTTCAACTGATCAGTGCTACAGGAAACTTCTCAACATTGACACAAAGCAATTACCTGATCCCATCTGAGGTTTAGAAAATGGTTGGATTGGTGAGGAAAACGGTATAAAGCTTTGGCTGCCCACCAGGATTATGGACATATAAATCTGATACAGTGTAGTGTACTGTTGCATTAACTGCCAGAATTAATCTAGACTGATACAAATGTATGAAAATACTTACAAGTCATTGAAACACTGAAACTCCTTCTTACTGCCTGTAGTAGCATTTAAAACACAGAAATAACCCCAAAATGAGCCTTTGGCTCCTGCCATCATTGACTTCTTCATGTTTGAGGCCTTCACCTTTGACCTCTCCAAGTATTCAACACCCACTGTTGTATCTGTGAACTGGTCTTTTCTGGCATGAACTGTACAGAGCTCTGAAATGAACCCACACAGAACAATGGCAAACCACAAACACCAGCAAAACACAAGTTATTTACAACTTTGCTTTGAAGATGTTATAAAACTTTTTCATGTCTCCACTGTGTCTTCCTCTTGTTATTCCTCTACAAAACATACATTTATGGTGCTTGTAGCACTGGAAAAACAGAAACAGTCTGATGAACGCAACAAGCTTGTGCAGATTGAGGTGAAGTTTAAAAAATCCCATGTAGAGGATAAAAATAAAATGATTCATTTTCTGACTCTTCTTTTAATTTTTTTTAATTCAAACTTTTTTTTTATTATAAATCAATTTAATATTTGAACTATATTGAATGATAATTAAGCCAATAAAAAAAAACTGTAATTTGACCTTTCCAGTGTCTGAAAATTATATGTAAAAAAATATTAAAAATTAACCAACTTCTTGTCTGACGTAGATCACCAATGTGTTTAATATTGTACAGGCTAACGTGATTTTTTTATTGTTTATTGGCTAAGATGCCATGTGATTTAAGATACCAGTTTTTTAAATTGCTGGGAGAAAAATGACTTGAACTTTGGAATTTCTGCTACCCATCTATTATCTCTCTCATGTACAATACAACATCTTGACGTTATTAAAAAGTTCGACTTTCTGGAGAAATAGTTACTTTTTAGAAAGTGGGAATAAAGGTCTCAACACAGCCAAAATCAAACATTTTTCTGTAACCATAACTAAATCATTCAAAATTACTTTCTGATCTTTAGTGATTAATTATTCCAGTGTTGTACATAATATCCTTTAAGGCCATCTCTTTTTGAACTTTAACATGGTTAAATTAGACCAAAACATTGCATTATCATAGTTTAAATTTATATGTCAATCCTTATAGGATCATGAAATGTGACTTCAAAGGTTTTTAAAGGTTGTTTGTCCTCATTTTTGGGAAACCAAGGCTGTTTATAAAGTTGTAAAAGCCTATTGCTCTACAACTGTAAAATATCCACTAATCTTAGAAGTATGAAGTATAGATGGAAGTCTTGAAATGTCCCAGCATTACATAACCTTAGTAAGTAGGTCAACTCCTCCAACTATCTCAGCAGTAGAATGTTGTTTTTTTTTTTTTTACTCGGTTTAGTCATTTTAAGTTCTTTTTTTCATCGAACGTAAAAATAAATCCTTGTAAGAAATCTCTTGGAAAATTGTTGGTTTGGAAAAAACGGCTTCTGCCTACTCCCAACCTGCAGCTCCAGATCCACATGCGGCTGTTTTATCTCTCCAGGGTGGCTCCTTTACAAACATAAAATAAGTCATGGAGACTGCTGACTCAGCCATGTCGACCGTATGAGTCAGCAGCTCCCTGCTAATGACTGCCAAACCAAAACTAACTAAAGAAAACAAATAAACAAAGCCCACAAACTAAGACTACCGAGGTCCAACCCCAAACTAAAATAACAAAACCCAGCAGTGTATGACTGCTGAGGGGAAAAACAACAAAAAGAAAAGAAAAATAAACTAGAAATTCTTTAAAGTAAGGAGTACTTAATTAGCTTTTATTTTAATTTAGATTAGTTAAATGTATAAATTGATGGTTGAGGTGCACATAGATCATAAACTATGTAGGTTTTTTAACATCCCTGTTGACCTGCAGATGTTTTGTTTACTCAACGCTACCTCCAGAATGAACAGATTTTATATCCAGAGCAAAACTTTGGTAAAAAAGTTTGATCTTTTATGAGTTCAAAGCATATATTAATTTATTCTGCACAACATTGATTATTAGCTGCCCAGAGCTGCACTGAGATGAGTCAGTTTCGCACAGAGCATCTTTTATTTTGAAAATTAGTTCTAAAATAATCACATTTTGAGAGATTCCAGGTTCTTCTTATATTTTTTCTTTTGTTTGTACCAAAAAAAAGACAAAATTAATTTTATTATTAAAAAAAAAGATCATGAATGCAAATACAAATGTCTAAAAGACTTAAGTAAAACTATACTGCTCCTTCTAGGTTTTGATCAGCAGAAAACCAGCTCAAATGGTTCTTTTAGTGTTAAAGGTTGCAGACTCCTGCTTTAAATGAACCATAAGTGTTGAAAGTGATGACGTTTTCTGAAGTGTTCTATTCACTGTTGTTGTCTTTAAATAGAGTTTTTAAGTAAAGCATGACGTGATGCTCTTCTGTTCTCTTCCAGGACACAGATATGCTGTATGAACCCACAAACACACCTGCTATGGCCCGCACCTCCAACCTGAATGAAGAATTAGGCCAAGTAAAATGCACACACTCAGAATTTAACTAATTGAAAGGTTTTTATGAGTTTGAACCATTGACTGTTTATGAGAACTGGGTCGAGTGAGTGCGTTTTCACCCATAGAAACTGACTTACGTCTGCCTCCAACCAAATTAAGTCAATACAGGTGCCCTTTTATTGTGAAAAATGGACGCCGCCATGTTGGAGCCAGACGACAGTAAGTAGTGATTGATCCAAGTTGGGCTGAGTTTTTATGGCAACCATTCTGTCTCATCAAGGGTGAGATTGTTTGATGTCCACACCCCTACCACTTGAAAGAGGGTTGGGATGAATCTGTCAAATGTTGGACGTGAGACCACATACTTTTTACTGAAGCATTTGATTGGCTGCTTTTTAACCTGCATAACTTGCACTACAGAAAAAAAAAATATCATAAAAAGAAATTAGAATTATATGCTATAAAAAAGAAAGGATGGTTATTCTGATAAATAGAATGACTTAGTAATAGCTGCTTCACAGTAGAAGTCTATGGGATTTTGGCTTCTTGGAACCAACAGGTACTTTCTGTTTGGAACCCGGGGGGGCGGGATCACGCAGTCCAGTTCTCATACAGTCAGTAGTTTAAACACATTTCGAATCTCCTCCACCTTTGAACTGTTCTTCTGCCCCTATAGGTGAAATACATTTTCTCTGACAAGACGGGAACACTGACCTGCAACGTGATGCAGTTTAAGAAATGCACCATTGCTGGCGTGGCCTATGGGTATGTGCTGCCTTTCTCCCCTTTCACCCCTGTATTCCCCCAACATCGTCCTCTCCTTCAGAGTGGGCTTCACATCTGAAATTCCTCCTATCATTATCAGCTGGATCAGTGCTACATAAACTATTAAAAAATATAACACGTTGTAACTGTTATGTCAAAAAATTCACAAGTCGCGCAAATGAACAATTTCCTCTGCTTTATACACTTACTCAGTTACGTTTAACATTTGTATAAATGAAGCCCAAATGTTTTCTCTTCCTGTTTTAATTCTACGCTGGGATAATTAGCCTCAGTGGATGCAAAACAAGTGGGAGAACAGAGTGTCTTCAGAGACCTAAGTGCAGGCGTGACACTACATGATTAATCCCATTAGGATTCAATTAAAAGTGAGATGGAAGAAGTGTAGATTGGAGGAAACAGTGCTTTATCTGGAGGTTTTTTCCTCTTGAAGTGTTTGTGAGCTGTGTCAGGGCGCCTACAACCGATCCTGATGATGCGATAACTCCTAAATCTCTGCCGCTTTCATGTCATCTTTATGTATTATTCTTATTCATCCCAAGTCTTTTACTCATTAGACTCAAAAACTTGGTCTATTTTTTTATCAAACAGAAATGTCTAAACCTGTTCTTATTTTTGAGCAAAAGGCTCTATCTTTTCACTAAAGACAAAACTCATCTTTGAGTAAATCTTCAAGCATGAAGCTGAGGAGCGTCTCATGTAATTCGGTGGCAGCACACACAGAAAGCCCCCTGACTCTGCAGCCTGCATGCGTTCCTCTCCACAAATGAAGTGCTGCTGTAATTAATAAAGCCCCTCCCCCCAAGGGTTTTAGACATTAATTAATTCAGCTGGAGGGGAGTCCAAATCGGAAGGAGAGTTGCTGGAAGGTTAAAGTTGCTCTCAAGAACCTTGTGGGTGGGTGAGGTCTAGAAAGAAAGCATATTTTTATGTAGTCAGCTGGAGAGAGTGAGGAAACAAAATAGGTTGGGTTTAGTTTTATTGCTGATAAGGACTCTTTTATGCTTTCAGGCAGACTAAATACATCAGATAAGAGATGCATGTGACATATTTTTGCCTATAATTTCAGGAATTACTCAATTTTATTTTAAATTGTTAAAAATGCGGCAAGGACCAACACACTTTTAAAGACCCATTTATTGAGGTCAATAGACAAAAAAAAAAGTTGATTTAGTGTTTGGTTACCCTTTTTAGGGCCTCTATTGTTTTCCCTATATCTTCTCCCACTAGGGTCCATTCTGAGAAGGCACGGCGTCTCCTTTCATCTGTATGCCGACGATAGCCAAATCTATGTGCCATTGAAAAAGACGGAGGGTTTTTCTGTTGGCCCGCTTTTATCATGCCTTTCAGATATCAAGGACTGGTTGGCTCTAAATTTTCTAAGTTTTAATGAAAGCAAAACTGAAGCACTTGTGTTTGGACCAAATGATCATAGAGGATCATCCCCAGTTGATCTGGGTTATCTGACTAACTTTTTAAAATCAACTGTTTCTAATCTGGGTTTTAGATTGGATAGTCATTTTAAACTTGATCACCAGATCAGCTCAGTGGTGAAAACAAGCTTTTTTAATCTTCGGCAACTCTCCAAGGTGAAACCATTATTATCCCGTGTAGATTTTGAGACAGTAATCCACGCCTTCATCACGTCTCGGCTGGATTATTGTAACTCGCTTTACCTTGGTCTTAGCCAGGCGTCTCTCTCACGTCTCCAACGGGTCCAAAATGCAGCTGCCCGCCTTTTGGTTGGAGGTCGTAAGAGAGACCACATCACGCCGATTTTAGCTTCACTCCACTGGCTGCCTGTACATTTTAGGATTCATTTTAAGATTCTTTTATTCGTTTTTAAGTCTTTACACGGTCTCTCCCCATCATACCTCTCTGAGCTGCTTTCTCCTTATTCGCCGGCCCGGTGCCTCAGATCAGCTGATCAGCTCCTTCTGGAGACCCCGAGGTCCAGGCGAAAGCTCAGAGGGGACAGGGCCTTTGCGGTTGCTGGCCCCAGGCTCTGGAACTCTTTGCCTTTGGCTATTAGAGAAGCACCGTCCCTGCCCGTTTTTAAAACCCGTCTAAAGACACATTTTTATGCTCTGGCTTTTAACACATCATGAGACTCCTGCTCTTTTTACTGTTATTTTATTGCTTTTGTTTTTAATTGTCATTCTATTGACTTTTATGTATCTATTTATCTTTGTTGCTGTATTTATGTTTTTAGTGTTCAGCACTTTGTTTTAGCATTCTGCTTTTTGAAAGTGCTATATAAATAAAGCTGAGTTGAGTTGAGTTGAGTTCAAACAACACACAGGAGTTGTTAGTAAGGGAGAAACTGATGAGATTCAGTCATGCTATATAGAGTTTAAACCAGCTTGTTTCTGGTCTGTTATGCTTGAACCTCCTCATGTGAACCCACAGACCATTTAAGTGACATACTCACAATGACACTGTTTGCTCTCACCTTCGCTCTGACAGCCACGCCCCTGAGGCTGAGGAGGGTAGTTTTGCAGAGGATGATTGGTAAGGTGATGGGTGTAAAGTCACGCTTCTGTCCCCTGCTTTTGTGATGTAGTAGTGCTGCTTTACCTTGTTGAAATCTAAACCCAGTGCCTCAGTGTGTGTTCTTTGTTTGTGCAGCTCTCAGGATGTGTTGTGTGACTGAAATCAATGTCTGCATCCTTTGATGTGACAGACTGGTCTGTAGCAAATGATCAAACGCAGGTCTGATGAGTGCATCTTTCAGCTTCTACCCTGTGCTTCTCTGGTGAACACCATTTTGATGAAGCTTACAGCCTCACACTGAACTCACTCATGCAGTGCTGCATCTGAGATCCATCTGCTTCAGTGTTGAGAGAGGTCTGCAGCATGGGAGTGTCTTATCTATTTTGCATGAGGGTTTTTGGCTGGTTTTGAAAGTGTGTTGTTCTGAAGTCTACGGTTTGTGCTTTTAAGCATTTCCATCTTTCTTTTAAAGAAAAGTTCTTCCCACTGACTTTTTTTTTTGGGTCTTCTTAGCTTGGAAGTTGTAGCAAGCAAGTGTCCTGGATATAAATAAAATGCTGTTCCTTGTGCAACAAAATCGACATCTAGAGAAAACAAAAGTTTAGATGCACCTAAGTGCGTATTATCTGTTCCTCTAAGCTCTTTCTGTGATCCATCAGTTATTTTGGGAGTTCTGGAAAGTGAAACAACTAAAATTTCCCCCAAATTTAATGTGATCACATTTTAAGATGTTTGTTTAGTTTCATCATTTAGAGGCTTCATGACCGAATCACCAGCACTTAGATCAGCTCTGCTCCACGCCCGTTACATCCTCCTGAAAGAGGACAGCATATTGTGATTGGTTCTATCTGGATCCGATCCCTGGTTATCGACCGTAAACAGCTAGAAGCCCTGGTTCCCATGGCGACTGTAGCCCTGAATGCCTGTAGATAATCAATAGCTTACAGGCCTTCTTATCCAGTCTGTGCCTCACTGCTCTCATCAGGAAATGAAGCGCTTCTGTTGCAGCTGCTGTGCATCTTTTGATGGAAAACTTTGTGACATAACTTGGCCTAAAGCATATATTCATATCATACAGTTGACAAATACTGATTGTTGCTACAGTTAGATGTAAAGTTGAGGGATCATAAAGATATGTAGACACGTAGAGTTTTTAGCAAATTCGATGAAGATGATTTTCTATTGTGTCTTTGCAAATGTGTCTCCAGAGAAGCAAGTTTGTTGGGACAGTGACAAACTTACAGATTGGAAGTCTGGGTTGTTGCTCTCTTGTCAAACTGCAAAGCTGTCTGTCGTACACAGCGTCTACAGCAGTGGTTCCAGCCTTTTTCAGGCCACAGACCGGTTTAATGTCAGACTATAGGTTCACTTATTTGTTTGTACGAGGCTGAAGTTGGAATCCAATTTTTTTTCTCAGCTTCTATTTTCCCTAAACTTTTGAGAGTAAAATGTGTTTTCATCCTTTGTAAAATATCTGCAGCTGCTTCCAACTTTATTGATACACTAGAAGTACGTTTGAACTCCTCCCTTAATCCCTATCTATAAAAACAACGATATCAAGCAGGACTATCATGTTCCCTGAATTTTAAAAGCAGTTCAGACACAATTCTCACTACTTTTTTTTAAGCAGCAATTATGACGTAACAAATTTCCCAAAGTAAAAATCTAAATCGAGCATTTGACAACATAGATTTATGACTTAATTGTGTTCTGATTATGAAAATGTAGACAGTTTATTTAAAAAAAAAAAAAACATTTATACACATTTTTTTTGTAAAAATTGTTAAAACGCAATGCATTGTGGTCTATATTCACCAGCCTCGAGAGCATCGATGCACATTGGTTTTTCGCAGAGATTTCTGGGAAATATCTAAAGCTACCAATTTTGGAATTGTAGATTTGGACGGCTCAGCAAAATTGTGAACACACTTTATAGTGAGTAGTGAAGGAATTTGAAGAGCCTAGATTTTGAGTTGGATCCATTAATATGGTAATAATCTGGTGTGAACTGTCGAAGTGGAAGCGAAAAAATCAGATGCCAACTTCAACCTTGTTCGACTTTTAAGCTGTGACGAATTTATAAACAAAAACAGTCTGAAATGGGTATTATTTTAATTGTAATCACAAATATATATACACTGTTTGAGCTACTCGATTAGCAACTTTCTCTTAACATTAGACAACTGATTGTGGTATATTCTGCATAATTATTTAGTTGTGTGTCTGTTAAATGCAGCTTTCTTTGAAGTCAAAGAGTCTTCTTCTACGGTGGCCGAGAACCGCCATCCAAGATCTATAGTGTATAAACAGTCAACTAACGAGAGGATAATCGAGTGGAGTAGAGCATTATACAGTCAACGGTGTGGATCGCAGAACTTGATTATCCTTTCGTTAATGGACTGTCTGTACGTGTTTTTCCATGTTAGCAGAAGCGAACAACAAACCAACATCCTCCAATTTGCCTTCAAACCCTTACATTGAACACGAACATCTTCACTTACTTTCTTGATTGTTTTCCAATTCGTACTACTCTTCTTTTCCTCCTTTTTCTTGCTGTAGCGCATATAGCAAAAACCAGACCACGTCCAGTGTGTCCGTCGGCAAAAACGATCCCCGATAATTGACTTCCGTTGTACCTTTCTTGTTTGCATCACGTGTTTTTGTTCGCTTTTACTTTTTAATTTTTGCTGCAATCACTTTTTTCTTGCAGATAGTTGTTTTTTTCTGCGATCACTTTTACGTTTTCATTTACTGTTTATTTTTGCTGAGACTGCTTTTTTAATTTTTGCACAATTTGTCTTGTTTGCTGTCATTTATTTATTTATTTGCTGCGATGGCGGTTCTCGGCCACCGTGTTTCTTTACTATTTCCCCCACCCTTTTTTTTTCCGTTAACTTTACTAGCTTGGGGGCTTCAAACTAGCAGTCGGCGCAGCCTCTTTAAGAAAGTATTGAATGGATTTTTGACACTTGACCGAATGACATGAGTTGAATGTGGTGAAGACAATACAGTTTTTTCAAAGTAAAACAGAAAAGATGTTTTTTGTGTGAGTGTTTCTTTTTTTTTTTCCTTCTCATCACCCAAAATCAACTGTCCCACTTATTGGTACTGGTCCATGGCCCAGTAGGTGGAGACTACTGTTGTTTAGCTGAAGGATCACTAACATCTCTTTTCCAAAGAATTTTCAATGACAACGTTGTTTATTTACCCTTTAACATTTTAAAGGGAATGTTTTTGAACAATTCTGAGTCTGTATTTGGAATTTCGCAAACTCTAGTATAATTTTAGATGGCGCAGGTTGATTAAAGTTTAATATTTGTTCTTTAGTGATGTTATAAATCCAGCCAGAACCAGTTTTCTAAACGCATTAATGACCTGGCGGATGAATGAAGGTTTTCATATTGGCTTCATTTCACAGACTCTAAAACTAAATTATTTACATCTTTGTGCAGAATCGCTGTCGTTTTGCTTACAAATTCACCAGATTAGAACATTTTGTCTTCCTAGACGCAAAACTTTAACTTGTCATTTTTAGAAACTATTTTTTTTCCTATTTTGATCTAATTTTGGTAGTTTATTTGGAATCTGGTTTCTCGCATTGCCTTTATATTAGGGTTCAAGTAAAACTCCTATATGCAAATGATTCCTCTTAGATTCCAAAAAGTGTTTCATGCAGAATTTTATCAGGAACTATTAAGTATTACTTTAAAAATGAAGTGACGTATATGTGTTGAGGCATTATGCCACACCTGGAGCTCACTGTTTCCATTCCCTCGTGTGTTTGTCATTTGGTTCTCTGTTGGTTGAATTTTAAAAAAATGCTGCACATTAATTTATATGTTATAATTTTTATGTTCCAGTGTTCTCACATCTGCATGTCTTCCTTCCAGGCATAGCTCGCAGTCGTCGGAAGAGGCTGGATTTAATGACCCGAGCTTACTGGAAAACCTCCAAAGTAATCATGTAAGTAACTTTAGGGATCCCCATTGCCTGTCTGCAGCCACGACTACTTCTGAGGGAAACTAGGAAGAAATGGAAAGTTATTGGTGTTCAGCTTATAAATTAATCATTTTTCTTTCTTAAATGTTGTAAATGTAATTTTTTTTTTTTTTACATCTTTGAAAATCTGTGTATATCAGGACATGTACTGCTTTGCAGCAAAAAGTAAAACTTAATAATCCTTAAAATACAAGCACCTGCCATCCCCCATAGAGCTTCAGAGGAACATCTGCTCTCATGAGTTGGTTGAAGAATGATTGATTGGCTTGAGAGTCTGTATGACTCAACCCAAGAGCAGAGTGGAGGAGGCACAATGTCACTTCTAATTACACACAGCATTGCCGCCTTGGGACAGTAATAATCTCAAGGTGTTGTTTGCTTTGTTCGGATGGCTCCACACACTCAGACACTTTGTACAAGTTGCTTTCTACTAACACTTTCTGCTAATTGGCAACCACAGCCTTTGCGGTTTTGAAAGCCAGGGTTGTAATCATTTAGTCTGCAGTTTGTTCTTTCACATTGATCTCTACCAAGAGAAAAGAGTTTTTTTTTTTTTTTAACAACATGTTAGTTTAATTTGCTAAATAAATATCCAGTTGTAAGATTATGGATCACTTTAAAGTCCATTTCAAACTCGGCTGTAGAATAAAGTGGGAAGTCTGGGTAAACAGCAGCTTAGCACCTGATGTTCTCACAGTTCAACCACTTCATACCCATCAGGAGGCTTCTTATTCAAACGCTGCTAATCCCCACCACTGCCTGGCTGCATGTGGAAGTGATGCTAATTCTGTGTTCAGGCATTGACAGAACAGAAGTGAAGATTTACCCCGCCTGACAATCATAAATGCCCCCTCTGGTTCTCTCTTTATTCCCTTCGTGATGATGGGGTGGGGGTGTTTGTTTGCTCACTGGCACGTCAGGCTCTGCCACCGTTACTTGCGACCCTTCAGATTTTTCCTCACTGACCACATCTGAAGTTCTGACGGCTCCGACATGACATGGGGTCACCCATCACTCAGTGGGGGTGATGTTTGCAGCATGTGCGTCATGGTATTAGCTGTTAATTGTGGCACCAGACCAAAGTTTCCTTCTTTCTGGCCCCATCCTAAATTCACACAATGATTTGTTAATGCTTGAGCTTCTGTTGAACTTTGAGGTGAATTCAGAATACTCTATTACTAAAAAATATTGATTGTATCTGTGAGACCTGCTTAATTATAGTAATAAAAATCTGGGCTTGTAAATATGTCCGTGTTATTCCCCCATTTGAAACATGGATGGATGCTCCTACTTTATGTATATCTGTATTTGTGTGTTAAATCAAAGCTGCACATTGTGCTTTAAAGCAAAACGGAAAAAAAAAACATATAAAAAGTGTAACAATAAAGAAACATGTACAAGATTTCTGCTGAATAGTACGGTGGCCGACACGGCTCACATGAATGCAAAGGCCGCAACACAACGGCAAAAGCCAAAACACAACGACAAAAACCGAAGCACTAAGACAAACGCCGAAACATGAAGGCAAAAGCCGAAGCACAATGGCAAAAGCCGAAGCACACCGACGAAAGCCACAACACAACGACAAAAACCGAAACACGACGGCAAAAGCCGAAACACGACGGCAAAAGCCGAAACACGACGGCAAAAGCCGAAGCACAATGGCAAAAGCCGAAGCACATCGATGAAAGCCACAACACAACGGCAAAAGCCACAGCACTACAGCAAAAGCCAACACAGAACGGAAACGAATCACAACGGAAATGAATAATGGACTTTTTTTCTTAACCTTTCATTCAGTTTCAAGCTATTGGCAATTCTTGAGAGGTACGTGATTTTGGTAAGGGATAGATGAGGGTGGACGTTCGGTGTTGCTGCTTTTATTTCTTCTTTCAAAGCCTTCACGGAGAGCTTTCGGGGAGAAAAAAAAAGGAGGGCGGAAGAGGGAAAACGGGATCTCGTTTATTGTCGTCCGTTCTTTCTTTTTTACCTATTTTTATTACTTTTAAATATCTTCCATGTTTTCGTCAGTGTAACCCCTAATACCCCAATGCTCTTTTAATAGGGATTATTAAGAATTTAACCGAAATCTAAAAACCTGGGAAATATTCTACATCATGATATAGATTATTTTATATCACAAAAGCGATATATATCACTATATACCAGAATGAAGCATATTTTCAGTTATTCTCTAAAAAAAAATTATAACTTACTTTTCCCTGACTTTATTTTTTCAAGTAACATATAACTGAATTGTCACAAAGGAGAAATCGTTTTTTAAGTGCCCAACAATTTCACGTTTCTTACTAGGAAAGCACATTTTTGCACAAAAGTTCAGCCATAACAATAAAAAGGATATACATGTATGTACGATATACAACACACCTTAGGTCAGGGGCTGATCAGGATAAAAATGTATTGAACACACTAATACTGCATTTTTTTAAACTTTTAAACTGTAACTTTTTAACATTATTTAGAAAAAAAAAGGCAAGAATATTATTCCAGAATAAATCAACTTAAACCTTAAATAACTTTCAATATTTTACTCTAAATAAAAGTATATTTTGTCAAAATTATACAAGTTAGAAATAAGCACAAGATAACATCGGGCCATTAATTACAATAAAATGATCTGGAGGGCCGGACAGAATTACATGTAGGGCTGGATCCGGCCCCCGGGCCTTGACTTTGGCTGGTGGTTCAAGTGGGGTAACTCCCCCCAATTCCTCTTACCCATAACTGAGCTAACTTTTACGCTATCTCCCATTAGCTTACAGCCCCTCACACCTCAGGCTGTCATTAGCAGTTCAACAGAAATGCTGAGCAATATTGAAGCTATCCAGCCGTTCCGTCAAGAGATGGATCCATCAGAATGGAGCGGAGCAGGGAGCTTGATGCCCACCCAGGGTATTTTCTGTCACAAATCAGCTCTTTTTCAAATGTAATTTTTTCATCTGCTTCTGATTCACGATGATTTAAGTAAATGAATACTTCAAAATGTAATTTTGAGCTTATTTTTCTTCATAAATGAACAGCATCATCAAAAAAAATGTCACAAGAACACATTAAAAACACACACGTGACTTTGAGTGGTTCAGTTTTAATTGTAGAAATGAGTTAATATATTCATTCTGTTCTGGTAAAAAGTGGCTGCTGACATCTGCTGGGTGTCGGGCTGAGAAAGGTCACCCTCTGCCCTTCATCTCTCCCTTCATTATGGATGTTTTTTGTTCTTTTTCTTAAAAACAGTTAAAAGTCTTCTTTCTTCTCTGCGTAGCCTACAGCTGCTGTTATCCTGGACTTCATGAGCATGATGGCCATCTGCCACACCGCAGTACCTGAGCGCATCGACGGAAAAATCATTTACCAGGCGGCATCTCCAGGTAGGCTCCTCCCACTGAAGTGTAGCCGTAGCACCAAAGGACGAAGACTTCTGTCTTTGTTCCTTTTTCTTTTCCTCATGTTTCAAGCCTGCAAATAAATCTTAAAGACATTGATACTCTTCATGCTGCACTCTGGGACTTCTAGTCTTCGGAGTGTACTATAAATACAACAAAACATACACAAGGTGGAAGCTTGCTGCACAGCGTCCACCATTTTCACTACCAGTTCTTTGTATAATTTATAAATGAGCAGCAAGTCAGGGCCCCTAGCTGACACTAATTGTGGGATGCAGTGCTACAGTATGAGCTCAGTGCTCTTAGCGCGCACACGCACGCTCACATGCACTTGAGCTGTGGTTAAAAATAGAAAAGAATTAGCCCTGGTGGTACTTTCTGCTGCTCAAGTGAGACAAGGGTATCAGAAACTGCTGTTGCCTTTTTTTCAATGGATCGGGTTCGTAGATGTGTCTTCATTTGAATATTACATCTTGTTTTTTTTCTTTTTAACCAATTGACATTGGTGTAAATTGATTCAGCATTGCAGGTTTGTAACTCAATTTGATCAATGTTTAGACCTAATTTATTATTCTTAGTGAAATAAAACCTTCCATTAAACACTTTTTCAGTTCAGTGCGTAATTTTTTCAATTTAAAGACCATAATTCACTGCAAATGAAATGCACATCGCTTAAAGATCCAAACATTTTATGTTCATTTAGTCATAAATTAACATGAAATTGTAGAAATAAAAACAGTAGAGCAAGAATAATAGAAGATTTCATTTGAGCAAGAGTGCTCTATGTCTCTAAATCTAACAATTTCACAAACTGTTAAAATTCTGTAATATTTCGAGACTGTTTAACATTATAAACCTGTAATAATGTTCACGCCCACGGAACTATCATTATATAAGAGAATACAAATGACTCGCTGCGAATCAGGTTCTATGTTTCCCCAATGCAGTGAACACATAACTTTTGTTTGTTATATTTTAATGTGTTTTTTTTTGTGTGTGTCTTTTAAGATGAAGGAGCTTTAGTGAGAGCAGCACGAAACCTGGGCTTTGTGTTTTCTGGACGAACACCAGACAGCGTGATTGTGGAGATGGTAAGAAATTTACAGCTCTCCACCACCTTCACTTGAGCCGTAATCAGTCTATTAATCAGTAATCCAGATGGTAATGGAGAGATCCATCTGTGTTTTCTGGAGCTTCACCAACACCACTGTAATCTGGAAGAAGGAAACCGATCCTGATGGTGATCCCTGTCCAGATCATCTGGAAGTAATCCCTCTTTTTATGCTCGAGAACTGAAAAACGTTTGGTAATAAAGAGGAAAATGGATTGTAATTGAAAAAACTATTGATAAAAGGAAAAGAATATCTACAAAAAATTGGATGGTAAGTGATAAAAAGGTCTTTAAGGTTAAGTGTTTGTTGCTTTTGAGCTCCCAGCCAAAGTAGCAATTTTTAAAGAAATGTTAGAAAGTTTTTGAGGTTTCAAACATGTGGGAACTCTAAAGCTCTGACAGCCTTAGAAACCTGTCTCTACATTTTGCAGATGATGTGATTCTCTTTGTTTCAAACCATCAACTCCAGCTTTCACTTGTGTAGTTTGCAGCTGAGCTTAAAGCAGCTGATATAGAACTGGGATGACCGATTTTGTGGTCGTTTGTCTATGTTAGGCCTTAATAATCCTACAGGAAGAGATGTACATGTACCTTGCTGTCCTTTTATTTAAAGTAAACATGCAATAATTCAGTTTAAACCAGTGAATTGTGATGCAGAGAGAGATTAGATAGTAGAAGATCTTACCATATAATCTATGTTCTTGTATGGCTTTGAGCTGAGGGAGGATTGAAAGAAATCCTCCCTCATGGTCCAGGTGAATACTCCATTCTGATTGGCTGCTGGGTGTGGATTAAAAAGTGATGAACCATGGTGATAATGCAAACCTAAAAAGGAAGTTCCAGTCACACGGCCTTAACGTTCTGTATCACTGCGCAGGCTTATTTAAAACAGACTTTTACATCATCAACTAGACAAAAGAAAGTAGTAAAAAATTAAATTTTTTCCCGATCTGATGCTTTATTTAACCTATCGTGACAATCAGCATTAATATCGCATTCCTTTTGTAAGGTAAAGTAATGTTAGGCTTATCTTCAGCCATTCTTTTATAATGAGTTACTCATAGAAGACACGGCACTCGTCGTGAATGCTGTAGTCTTCTGTCTAACCACAAGAGGAGTTTCTGTTTTTTGAGTTTTTAATACCCTTCGAAGTGTTTATTTATTATGAGGAACTAACGCACTTCACAGAGGCAACTGTGCGACACTTCGTCAGATGTTATCCCTTACATATCTAACGTCAGGCTTTGATCTCCTGTTTTCAAGAAATCCTGCGCTACCTGCTGCTCATGACTTCATTCAGGTGTGGTCCACCAGTTAGACATTGCGGTGCTAATGTTGCCTAAAGAAGAAACGGGACCGCTCTCTTTTAGAACGGGAGGTGTACGTTTCCCCACCGGCTGCTTCAGACAAACCAGCGATTCCACCTTAAACGATGATAAATAAACAAGAGGAAAAAAAGGACATTAGATCCAAACACCTGCTTCTAAAATGATTATCCTCTTTCTCAATCTTTATTAGACTTTGTAAGACTTTAAGCATATCCTCAATCACTCTTTCCTGTCTTCACAAATTAAGGAAGTTAATTGAATTTCGACTTGTTATCCTCCTTCCATCAGCTCAGTGGAGGCAACCAAGGAACACATTTAAGCTGCAATAAAGGCTGATGAGAGGAGGATTGACTTTTACTCCTGAGAAAGGGTTATTTTTTTAGAAATCCATTGTGTCCAATTTTTGTTAATTTTAACAATTGTCTCTCCTTTTATTAAGCCCGGATCAGAAGAAAAGTACGAACTCCTTCACGTACTGGAGTTTACAAGGTACTTTTTCATAATATTTTTTTGTTTTTCAATCGATCAGTTGTCTAAAATTTACATTTCATGCCGAAAATTAATTTAATTTAGCTTATTTGCTCCTTTGACTCCTTTTTTTTTGTTTCTGTCTCTTAGTTCAAGGAAAAGGATGTCGGTCATCATGCGCACACCATCTGGGAAGATCCGCCTCTACTGCAAAGGAGCTGTAAGTGTCTGTCTATCTCCATGGCAACTTGTGTCACCCGTCACCATCACCGCCACACCCACAGAGCTCTGCTCCCTTCACTGCCTCGTTTGAGGAGTCGTCTCCATAAGCCCCAAGATATAAAGTCCGCTGGATCTCACACATAAGGAACCCGTCCACAGATTTTCTTCACATAATCCTCCCGAGTCCACCACACTGTTTAATCTACAGAAGCTGAAGATACGGAACCAGCTGGGAAAATCAATGTGACACCTAATGAAGAGATGATTATGTAGAACTCTGACAATTTCATTTTGATAGAAAACCTTTGAATACTCTCCAGTAGTTTCTAATGAACATTTTTATATTTTTTATTGAGCAACTTTGATTTAAATGCTACATAAGACAGTTTGTATACCCGTGCTTGATGCAGAGTTGAGTAAGGAATCATTTCCATTATTTATTTATTTTTTTTAAGGTTTTGATGGTAATTTGTTAAGAAGCAGAAGGTAGTCTTTTCTTGTGTTTTTTCTTCCTCTCCAGGACTCTGTGATCTATGACCGTCTGGCTGACAGCTCAAGGTACAAAGAGATCACATTAAAGCACCTGGAGCAGTTTGCCACTGAAGGTGAGTGGAGTAACGTCGCCCCCTGTCTACAGAAGACTTTAATGCACTCTACAAATTTCACACAAGGACCTTCTTCCTTAGCTGAGACAGCATCACAAGTTATCCTTTCCCCTTTAAGGTTTTTTTTTTTTTTTTTTTTTTTCACAATCCATCATTTAGTGATCACTTCTATCATCTGTGTGAACTGAACACCGGGAGAAGTGAATGTGGGGCAGAGTCTTTATGGAAAACTGCAGCAGATATGGGTTTTTTGTGTTCATACTGCCACCTTGTGAAACTCTAGAGAAATGCGGTCATGGAGGATATTGGATGTATTCTAAATATAACATTCAGGACATATTGTGAAGATCTGTGGTGACGGGCACTTAGGAAGAGCTGCAAATGGTAGGAGAGGGAAAGTGGTTGATTCTGGGTTTTGTTGACTTTTGATCAAAAGATTGATGTTGAGACTATTGAAGAAGAAGATCAAAAGCAGATTTTTCTTAATAAAATCCCTTAAGTTAAAGTATTAGGCTATAGATTCATATTGTTTAAAGCTTGGACAATATTTTAACAGACCAGCCTTTTCGAGCCCTTCAGTTTATCTTTACTTTTGAGGGTAACATTTTTGTGAAAATATTTTGTAAAAAGTCTGCAGCTGCTTTATATATTCTGTTAAAATGTCACATATGTCAAAGTCAAGGCCCGGAGGCCGGATCCGGCCCTCCAGGTCATTTTATTTTATTGGTATTAATGGCCCGATGTTATCTTACGCTCATTTCTAACTTGGTGAACATTGACACAATATTTTTATGTAGAGTTAAAATATTGAAAGTTATCAAAGGTTTAAGTTGATTTATTCTGGAATAATATTTCTCCTTGTTATTATTCATAAATATGTTAAAAGTTACAGTTTTAAAGTTTTAAAAATTGACAAACTTCTAGCTTTTTGGACCATTTTGGCATTTACTAAGATTTTTTTAGGGTATTTTGGAGTTTAGCTAATATTTCAGCAACAATCTAGCTATTATGGAGAATATAGGTGTATTTTTTTATTTGTTTTTTTTTTGTTTTGTTTTTTGGCATTTATCTAATACTTCAGCTGGCTATTAGGTTTAGCTTTTTTAGCTATCAAATTCAGCATCTTTAGTTATCAGCACTACCATCTTCAGCAGCCTAATTACAGTTTTAAAGTTTAAAAAATGTAGTTTAGCAACATTAGAATTAACAGCCAATTGCTGAATATAACGCATTATTATGGTCTGTGTGGGAACAACTGCAGTAATAAATCCTTAAATGGAGTAAAGACTCCTGGCTTTTGTCTTTAAAATGCAGTTTTCCTTTTCCTTTTTTTTTTAGTTGAAGGCTTTTCTTCTGTTTCCCCTCTGAATCTTTTCTAGGAAATGAAACAAATCCAAATACGTTTGCTTTTTGTTGACTTTGCCAGCTTGGGGGACAGTTTAGCAGTCAAGGCAGTCCGAGTCAGATGTGGTGGAGAGAATCCAGTAGCTGATATAGTAGCTGAACCCAGTACATTTCCAACATGAAACTTCCTTTAGAATTAGATTATAAATAACGGAAAAAATGTAGATCATGTTTCCTTTTTTTTCCTTCACCAACTATCTCACCTACCTGTATCAGTCTGCGGATGAGGGGTTGGGAACACTAGTTTAGAGAAATACTTTTTTATCCATCAAGATATCTTCATCTCTCAGACATGAAACATCAAAAAAGTAGTGATGTGATATTAAAGAAACACTTTCAGTGAAGTCTGACAGTGAAAATGACCCAACGTAGTTTTAATAGAAGTCTGATTGACATCCTGACAGCACAGGTCGATCTACTTTGTCTCGTCTGCTGATAAAAGTCCAGATCTGTGACTCGACTGATGTGATTTCAGGGCTGCGCACGCTGTGCTTCGCTGTGGCAGACATCAGCGAGTCGTCCTATCAGCACTGGCAGGAGCTCCACCACAGAGCCTGCACCTCCCTGCAGAACAGAGCCCTCAAAATGGAAGAGAGCTACGAGCTGATAGAGAAGGTTGGTTGAAAATATCATTTCCTGTCGGTCTGTTTGTTTTAGGGATTTACTGGGCTGTACCATCATGTTTTTAAAGTGAGAGGCAGCTGTTTCTTTGGATTATTTAAATTCAAATCAGAATTTTGCTGGGGTTTTTTTTGCTTTTTTTTTTTTTTTAATTGTAGGAAGTTTTAGAAATGCTGACTGTTGATAGATAGTGTTCCCTTGTTTATCGCAGGAGTTATGGCTTTAAAAATAATGCAAGATGGAGGAAATCTTTATTTTTAATAAAAATTCTGGATCTGTTAATTTAAAGCTGCTGACTTCACACAATAAACTCTTTTCTCAGACAGACATGAAAATTGTCACACTTTTTTTCTCTTGTTTAAACTCTCAAAGTTCAAAGCTTTATAGAAAAAGAAGTAAAACTTTTATAGAATAAAAAAAAAAAGATCTAATTGTGATTACAGACTTGGAGACACGGCACAGGGGATTGATTGACAAGGTCAGCAGCCAATCAGAACACAGAACAGAGTGCTCTATAAAAAAAGAACAAATACAGCGAGAGGTCACTGTATTTGTGATTTCACAAAAAACGTTTTCCTGAAAAAAAGCATTTACTGTACTTATTTCAAGTTATTAAGAAAAAATATATACCAGAAAAATTTTTTTTACTCACATTTTTTAAGTTGTAAGTTTCCTAATTAATGCTTGTTGACCAACAGTTCTCTTTATTCCTGCTTTGAGTTCAAACATTTTTATGCAAACAGCTTTGGAAAGCTGCTTTCAAACTGGTAATCGTGACACAGACTGAAGGGTGGCTAATAACAAAAAACAATTAATTTTCTCTATATTTTTTTTTATAAAGTATAAATAGTTTTGTTTTTATGGAAGACTCAGAAGGAAACCCCTGGTACAGAGGTGGTTTTCTGTGAATGGACTGTGTGGTTGTGGAACTCAAACACAGGAAACCGGAGTTGCTGCTTCTGGCCGCCCAAAACAATCAATCATGAAGTGAAGGCTCTCAGAGAGGAAAATGAAAAGCGTGCTGCTTAATGAGCAGAGTGTGACACTCCTGCTGCCGCCACAGTTCAGGGCCACCCACACCTAAAAATGTTTTCAGGAACTCCACACGGGGGCGCAATGGAGTCACAGTGGAACTGCTTAGGTGAAGGTTCACATCATCTCGATGAGAAGCTCAGACTTATTCCTAAATCTACCAAAACAATTATAAAAAACTAGATTTTAATTTTAAGAAAAAGTATTTTCTACATTAGTTGATGGTTTGTTTACTTCTACTGAGATATGTATTAGTATTAACGTGTGCAAGAGGTTAAATATTTACCAGGTGAGCTTTCCTGGCTTTGAAGGAGATGTTTCTCTTCAACCACAAGGTATAAAAACTCCTCCTTTAAAGGATGGAGCTTAGACTCAAACACATGGTATCTTTAATAAAACTTCCACCAGATCAACCACAATTTAGCGAAAAGTCGAAGCTATGATGAGTATTCGAATACTCTGTTCCCAAAAATACGAGTATGAATATTCTTGATCTTTATCAATCTAAGTGTAGTAAAAATACACTTTAGGCAATATAGCTATCGCCCTAAAACAAAAACAATAATGTTGGATTGTTAGTATATAAGCTAAACTAACCTAACCGATTATGCTGCTGTCACAGGAAGTAAATAAATCTTCAAAGTAAAGTTGAAGATTTCTTATTTTCAAAGTAAAAGCACCAGGCCCTGCGACAGACTGGCGAACTGTCCAGGGTAAACCCTGCCTTCGCCCATCAGCAGCCGGGATAGGCTCCGGCATCCCCGCGACCCCATAAAGGGATAAAGCGGCACGGAAAAATGAATGAATGAAGCATCAGGTATTGTTTTGTAAAAGAATAAAAAGACTGAAGTTCAGTTCATTTAAATAAGTTATGGGAAGGAATTGTTTTAAGCATATATATAAAAACAGTATGCTTGAATTAATAAAGAATTAAAAAATAATGAATTTAAATTTAGGAATATTACAAGATTCTTGTGATTTCCAAAGTTGTAGTTGCAGAAGCATTTTTATGTCCTCATCTACTCTCTTCATGTCATTGATATCTGGAACAAAAACAGAAACATTTTGAGGAAGGAAAAACTGTGGAAACATTTTCAGGATTTTTTTTTAATGGCACGAAGTTAGCGTATGTGTTTGTTTGTTTTCTACGGAAGTGAATCAGGAAGTTGACAGAAGAATTTAGAGTGGGGCATTGTTGAAAGTGACAAATATCATTATGTATGTATATATATTTTAGTGTTTTTATCTATAATGTTTTGCTGATTTTAATATTCAGCTCTAAATACATGTAGAAATGATGGTAATTAAATGCCTTTTTTCCAGTAAAAATGCACATCTGTAGCAACTATACAGACATATTTAGATTATATAGTAAAGGTAATAAAGTGAAGAGCGTATTTTCTACTGACAGAATACCATTAATATCAGAGTTAAAAAGAAAACCCTTAAAACTCCTAGATTTTGATTAACCTTAACCCAACGTACAACACTTAGCTGATTATTAGTCTAATGGTTGTTTCATGGCTTTGGGGCTAAAAACCAGAAGTAGTATACTTATTATAATCCACATGAATCCCTTTATTATTTTTCATTTTTAAGTATAGGGCTGTACTTGGCATGACAATTGAGGGCTTAGCTATTATATTCCTAACCCTGCTCTGCTTTACCTACTGCAGGGTTCATAGTGATTACACAAAGCTGTAGAACAGGCAGTGTGGCTCAGGTCGCAACTTAAGGAACTTCCCCTGCGTTTCCTCTGCCGCTGGCTCCTGTCTCCCCCCTGCAACTGGATCTCGTCAAACCTCTGGCTCTGCGATGAGCTCGTACCAGCCCACAAACACTCCCACCAAACCACAGAGTCCTGCTTCTCTGCATATTTTTATTTACTGTGTTTGCAGATGAACTTGTTTACTCTATCTTTTGGGTCTGCCTGTATGGAAAAAAAAAGTCTCACAAACACGCACACACAAGGACTCAGTAAGTGATCCAGAACTGCTCCAGTCTGTGGTGGATTTTTCCTGGTGGTCTGGAAAAGCAAGTGATGAAGGGAAAAAACACGAGCGACTGAGTGACACAACGCCGACTCAGATTTTTGTCTGACATATGATGTTTTAAAGGCCTTTTTTTTTTTTTAAAAACTCCTTGATTTTCTCTTTGGCAGAACCTGCAGCTTCTGGGGGCTACAGCCATCGAGGACAAGCTCCAAGATAAGGTGCCAGAGACCATCGAGACTCTCATGAAAGGCGACATCAAAATCTGGATCCTCACCGGAGATAAACAAGAAACCGCTATCAATATTGGTGAGCAATAATTGTTGAATAATTAATAAGGAGGCTGACTTAGCAAGCTAAAAACCAAAAAAACTGAAACTATCCCCACCAAATGATATAGATAAGAACTGTCAGACTCAATCACACAGGGAGCCAAAATCCAAAACAAACCTTAGGTTGTGGGCCGAACAGGAGAAACATCTACTGAACACTCTAAAACTACATTTTTAGCATCATAAACTAGATAAATAGCATTACCTGCAATAATGCTAGTGCAAATGCTGTAAGCTGAATTTGGTCGCTGAAGATGCTAGAGCTAACTGCTAAAGAGGCTGAAGCTGGAAACGCTGAAGCCGATAGAAATAATATTAGCACCAAACTAGAGAGAAGCACAACAAAAAAATGTAGGTTTGCCAAAATTGCTAGCATGTAGCAAATTCAATCTGAAATTCAAAAAAAAAAAAAGAGCCTAAATTAGCCAAAATGGCTCAAGCTGAGAAAATAGCTAAAGTTCAAAATAGCCTAAAAAATAGGAAAAAAGCCTAAATTTGCAAATTTGGATGTTGCTGAAATAATTTTCTAAAAACTCTAAAATAGCCTAAATTTACTAAATATTTAGTAAATATCGAAATAGTCCAAAAAGTTAGCATAATGCCATTTTTTTAAACTTTAAAACCATAACTTTTTAATATAATTATGATAAATGAAAAAGCAGGATTTTTATTCCAGAATAAATCAATTTAAACTTAATTAACTTTCAATATTTTACTTTCCAAAAAATATATATTTTGTAAATGTTATACTAGTTAAAAATAAGTGCACGATAACATTGAGCCATTAATAACAAAAAAATGAAATGATCTGGAGGGCCGGATATAAATACCCACAGGGCTGGATCTGGCTCCCGGGCCTTGACTTTGACAAATGTGATTTGGAAGATCCCGTTTGTCATTTTCAGGCCTTTTATTGCTCTAATCCGGTACAGAGGAGGCTCTAAGAAGTTTTCTGAGAGGATCCAGGTCAAATACTGCCAAACGTCAATGGTTGTTTGTGCTGTCGTACCATCACAGCACACGTTTGTGCACGTCCACCTTACAGTTCCTTCAGTCAGTGCCGCGCTCGTTCTTCACCCAGCATGAGAAGCTACTGACAAGCTGAGAGTTGCTCTGTCACACACTCATCTGTTGCAGAATGATGTATGAGCAGTCTACACAGACATGAAATAAATAACATGCATGTGTACACAAGCAGGCACCTCTGGCACATCCAAGGTCTTCCTCAGAGATTTAGCAACGAGATCTCCTAAAAGGGGATGAAAGACACACTTTGGGATCCATGTCCTGAAATGACTCTGTATCGTTTGGTTTTATTTTAAAACCGTAAGAAGGTTCAGGCCTGAATTCGTCCAAAGGGGAAACACTTAAGAGTAAAAAAGCAGATATTAAAGTACCTCCGTTTGTGGCTGTACCTACCACTGAGGCCTGACTGAATCAGCCCTTTGTGCCCGCCGTGCCCAGATGTGAGTTCTCAGCAGACACTGCTGCTCACTTCCAGCGTTTTCCTCACCTCTGAAACTCAACTGAACCGTTTCATATTGACTTTGGTTTTTTTACTATTTTCCTCATTGAAAAATGATCCTTTTTGCCAAGGTTAATGGTGCACGAAGCGCTGTGCCAGACTAGACTACTGACTGCAGCCACACACATTATAGATCTGTTTTCTTTTTATATTTTAATGTGGGTTGTGCAACCCAGCGAGTCAGGCCCAAATGCATTTAATGCTAGGCATTTCACGCAGTGATGTACGGGATCTCCTCTTGAAATGAGTCCGGTGGATTATAGTGCTCCCTGAGGAGTGTGCTTATGAGATCTGAGCAAATGAAACAAATACTCTTCACTACACAGATACTTACTCACAAGTTCTTCATCAGGGAGTGCATCCCTACCTTAATAAGCATCCCAATTCTCGGATATTCACAATCTGTTCCAGAAAAAACGAGTATGAATATTTGCAATGTCAGACATTTGCTATATTCATAAACATAGTAGAAATATATGTAAAATGTATTGATTGTTTTAAAGTAGCTGAACAAACAGAATGCAGTACTGTCACTAGAAGTGAAGACATTTTCAAAGTGAAGTGTCGGTGACGGTTCTCATTTTCAATATAAAGCATCAAGTGAAAAAATGAGACTGAAGTTCAGTTTACTGATGTAGGCTCTGAAAAAAATATTTTGTTTTAAATATGGTTGACAGTTTGAATAAAATGTTTGTGGACCAGAACCCCGCGTGGTCTTCTCTGCGGCAAATGCAGCGGTAAAACTCAGCAATAGCAGGAGCGGAGCAGGTTACTCTGTCCTCTCTGTGGGTGTGGAGGAGGACCTCATGCTGCTAGCTTGCAGAAGAGTTCCGCTGGGAAGGAATTGAGAAACTTTAGTGTTAGTGTTTTAAAAACACATATTTAGACTTTTTGTATGAATTATTAGGCATATCTGTTTAAGAAAGTGAGAAAATCTCACAATCACATCACTTACAAATGAATCTTGGAGACGATTCATATCAGATTTGTGTGTAAATACGGTTTTGTATGTGCATAACAAGCAATTTGTGCAGAATTCTAAAAAATGTGTGCATATAGTTACTTTCAAACTGTTTTAATTGTAATTTGTAAAATTGTAAATTGTATTTTTTGGAATTTCCTAATGTTTGTCCTTATGCACAAAATACATTTTGTGAGTTAGAAATCAAGAATTACGCACGCACAAATTGGGGTGATACTATTTTCTTTCCATAAATTATGACTTATCTCTGACTCTATTGTCTCAGTTCAGTGTGCCTTTTATATGGCATAAGTGTGACGGTGCGCCTTATAATACGGTGCACCCTGTTGTGTGAAAATATGGTAAGGAAATAGTATTCTGTAGGGTACTCCTTAGACAATGGTCATATATCCCAAAATCTCTCCGCGTGGCGATTTGAATACAAGTTTTTCAACAAGTTTTAAGTTTTTCGGCAGGTATTTTACACGCCACAAGGTGGCTTCAGAGGTTGTAAGAAAAAGTAAAACATTTTATGAATGATTTTTCTTTCATAGTTGACATTGTCTTTAGCCACCTGGGCGCATTTTGAGGTTGCTTGGTGGCAGGCGAGGATGATTACGCCATTACGAAATTGGGTGACACCTGGGGGGCCACAGGGCAATGGTTAGCCGCAATCGCCAGCCGGCAGCAGCTATAATTGGACAATGAGTAAATGTCTCACGACTGCTGCTATCAAGGACAGTACACAGTGACCAGGGGTACCGTATTCTCCGTAGTATAAGTCGCACCGGAATATAAGTCGCAAGAGCAAATAATGTCTAATCAATACGAAGAAAACCATATATAAGTCACTCTAGATTACGAGTTGAGTTTAGAGGGAAGTCTGACGTCTCAGAACAAATTTGCGTAGCCCAGTTTACCTAAAAATAAATAAATAAATACAAGAATACTAATCTTTTGATCTGTATAAGAAAAATATCAAAGTTTAAGGGGAAAACGATCAGATTCTCATCCCATGTTTGTTTTGGATGACACTTCTTCTGCCACTGTCATTAGCAACTACAGTACTTCTACTGAGATGCAGCGCCCTCTAGCGATTGCTAGAGGAAACAAACACTTAAGCACAACTGCTGTTTACTGGGAAAATAACAAATATATGAGCCTATTTATTTCTTATATGTTTCCGACAATTAAGTTTAACTTTAACTCTAGAACATTTTTGCTATTAAAAGTTACGGCATCTCTTTTGCCGGGTAATTTTTACAAGATATAATAAACCCAATAAAAAATATTTCACATAAAAAATAGATCATAATATGTCACCGCATGATAAATTAGAGTAGTTATTTTTCATTTCCACTGTGGTTTAGTTAATAAAATTGAAAATAAAAAGATATGAAGATGCTCTGAAAATTACTCAAAAACTAGGAGTTTGAGCTCAAAAAACCTAAGTGGTGCTACTGGATGAACCTGATGAGCAGCAAGATAGAGCAAATTTTTGAACTTTTGCACTGGAAAAATAAAACGATCTCTCAGACATCAGGCCTGTCTGGGTTTCAGAGGTGAAACCTGCTTATTTCCTCCACAAAGCTGTTGCGTTAAACCCTGAGGTTTAATCTTTTCAACTTCACAATCTTTTTCTGAAGCAACATGCCACCCGTGTATTCATAAAACACAGGAACCCCCTTGATGAAGCTAAAATTTCTCTCCAGACAG
Source organism: Oryzias javanicus (assembly GCA_003999625.1). NCBI lineage: Eukaryota > Metazoa > Chordata > Actinopteri > Beloniformes > Adrianichthyidae > Oryzias > Oryzias javanicus. The sequence goes on along the minus strand of CM012446.1, from coordinate 23,615,512 downwards.
AAGCAAAGTGTTGAAGCCCACAAGTATTTATGCGGTCAGATGGCAGCCGTTTCAAACAGCCACAGCTCTCAACTGAAGGCCTCAGTTTTGGCTAATGAAACATTTCTGTTTTCCCCAATGAGAGGCTGCCTCTGCCCACTCGCTGGTGACCCTGAGTGTCGGTCCCAGCCAAGAGCTCTCCCTGGAGAGCCATGTCGGGCAACCCGGAGCTGTAACTGCCTGTTATAACAGGAAACTAACAAACTCTTGTAAACCAAACTCATTAGTCATGCCCTGACACCCGCTCTCAGCTGAAACATTTTCAGTCCAATTCTGGAAACATGTCACACTGCCTATTTGATTTCATGTTTTTCTCGTTTTTGCGAGCAGTCCAAAACTTAAAACCTTATTGAAACTTGCCCAAGTACATATCATACTTTCTTAAACATGCCAATCAGGAGCTATCTCATTGTACCAACACTTGTACTGTTACAATGCTTTTCATTCAATCAGAATTTTACTATAAATTTAAAGATATACCCTTCTTCTCTTCCAGGACACTCTTGCAAACTCCTGACAAAGAACATGGGGATGCTTGTGATTAATGAAGACAGTCTGGATGTAAGTACTTCTGCGATCTGCAAATTATTTGCGTTAATGTAGCCATAAATCAAAGTGGAATGTCATAGGCTTTGCTCAAAAGAGGAAAAAGTTTTCTTTAAACCGAAAGGGTGAGGCTACAGGGGGTCCGTTGGATAAAGGCAATCCACATCCTAAAGTCCACGTTTAACATCCATTAAGACACCCAGCAGGGAAGTCTGTGAGCTCTTTAGCAGGAGACTGGTCTGTTGTTCCTTTGTTGGGAAAAAGCGAGCTCCTGCATCTCCAGTGGGGAAAACTGAGCGCAGGATTGCAGACCCCGAGACTCCGTTGGGTTTGCTCCGCTGGAAGAAAAGGGGAAAACGGTGACGAAAAGTGGATTAAGGGGGCTGGGGGATGGGGCGTGGTGTTTCGGGGTGATGACGGATGGCCTTCATTCTGTCAGCCCGTCGTTAAGCGTGATAAATGGAGCCGAGGAAAAAATTCGGGCTCCGTGCATTCGTAATACACACGGAGCAGCGCTTTGAAATGTCAGCTCCCATTCTGCTGTGGTTGAACAGATGCTTGCATAAGGCGGTTTGTTAAAACGCGAAGAGGAGAAAGCTCTCCACAAAGACTGAGGAGCCACGGTGAGCTCCAGCTTTAGCTTCAGTGGAAAGGGTCTTCATTATTTCTGAATTATTTCATTTATCTGTGTGAAGAATCTTTTCACACTTCTTAATATAAAACTTTATTTTCCTAACATTTCAAAATAAGACCTTCGATTCTCTGTTTACCAGAACGAACTGAAATACACTAGATTTCATCACCCAAGTTACAATCACTGTTTTTTCCTAATTTCCAGCCTGAAATGAATGTCAAATTTGGCCGTCCAGACTGAAAGTGGGTGGGTCTACTTGACAACAAAATTAAAGTCCATCCAGCTACATAATCACTGAAATTAGAGCCTTAGTCGTGAGTCTTGATATGCCACACCCACGAGTTCCAATGACTTTTGCAAACATGTTCAGCTCCAGAGTTTCAGCCAAAGCAACTGAAAATGCCAACATTCCTTTTTTGCTCTCATTTGTCATTCTCATATGTTTACCAAAATGTGGTGTTATTTCAATGTATGGATAAAGGAATTTTAAGATTATGGGTGTATTTAGACTGGACACACTTGGTCTGCTTGAACTGAACCCGGTTTGTTTCTCCCGATAAAGCAGAACAAAGTTTCAGCCTGAATACGCACAAACAGACTCTGGTCTGGGACCAGGAGCCGCTCTCTGATCCATCTTTTGAAGTGGTCTCAGTTCGTTTCCAACTGGACTGAACTCTCAGTTCTAATGCGATCTGCTCCCAGACAAAAATAACTGAACCGAACAACAACCGTAGCCGGCGGTAAACATGTTAGGAATGAGGCGATCGGTGACAAATGTAAGTATTGATTGTTGTGTTAGCAAAAAGGAAGTAATTGGTAACTTGTTAGAGCGTTAATTTTAACACCACTAAAAACATTTATTATTCGCTTTTCTGTGTCTCATGACGCGTGCCGGAAGCTGCCATGACTTCATCCTAAAAGCTCTATTGTAGTTCCTTAACAGAATTCTCTTAAAAACAAAGCCAAAACACTACATTGATGAGACACAGCAACTCTTTGAAATGTGCTCGGGCTCATTAAAACCTCCCTTCTTCACGCTTATTCTGAAGCGTCCACTTGCAGACGAATGGATACAATAGATAAAGTATATCGGTAGTTGGAGTGGGACTTGAAACATAGTACAATACTCCAGACGGTGATAATAAACCATGTTTTCTTTTGTATTTTGTTATTCTCGCTCATAACTATTGTAGATTCAATGGGTTTTCTGGTCAGAACTCATTCCATGTTAATACTATTTATTGTACTTTCAGTTTAAACCCATTGGGATGCCGAACAGTTGGAAACATGACAGAACATGACTTGATGTATTCCACCTGATCTGGGTTAAATTGGCCACCAAATTATGACAGAATTGTTTGAACTTTTCATAATCATCTGCTTTGAGGGGACTTGACTGCTGTCATTGTTTCTCCTAGTGCAGTTTTGGTTTTAATTTGGTCTAAAAACAAACTTCTACTCTTAAAAATGAATAACTAAAGTAGTAAACCTGTAAAGTGACATTTTTTAAATTGTATTTATTTTGCCCTAGTTTTCTTAACATTTGATGACAAATAGACAAGTCATCATGATGAGTTTGGCTGAATTAAAACAAATAGATCTGTAGCTTGACATCAAATAGAAAATGTCCCAAACTCGAGTTTTGTCCAAATAAGGTCAATGTTGATGAACATAACCACTCAAAGGGTCTTTGGGTTGAGCCATTTACAAATGATCCTAGAGTAACCAAAGTGTTTACTTCTAGCTCTAAATGATTAATGTCAGTGACTTTGTTTGGTCTATCATGACCAACTTCAAGAGATGGCCCTCATTAATCCGATTAATTCTGTGGTGATTTATTGTGTGAAGCTTTTAATTGGCCTCTAAAGGGAATTCGCCTTTTACTGTGAAATCACGCAGACTTGTGTTACAGTGATGTGCTGCTCTCGTTTGACTTTTTAGACCCTAAACTTGCATGTTTTTGTTAACATTTATCAGACTTCTCCTCTAGATCCCTTCAATCCCCAGAGTTTAGAACCACAAATTGCTGTTTTTCCTAATAGAAAGCTGGTTTGGGAACACGGTCAACTTTAAACTCTATACCCGGAACCACTCGTTTGTGGTCAAGAGTATGTCTTTACATTAAACAGAGTTATCCCGTTTGGTGCCTCACAGTCAGATGATAGCACTGCACTGATACAAATCTCCAGATTCCACGTCATGAGCATCACATTGTGTTGGCTCCATCAGTGCCAACATCAACAATAGTCTTTATGGAAAGCTCTTGTACATTTCTGAATGGACACTTCGTTCCCATTACAAAACCAAACACCAGCTCACCACATAAGCTGAACTGGTCATTACAGTCATAACAAAGAGGCTTTAAGAGGAGACGCTGCATTAGGGATGAAATTCCTTGCTGGAAATTAGGGGGGAAATGACCGGAGATTATAAACTTTGCTTATCACAGAGTGATGAATTGGTGGTGTCCCAAACAAAGGGAAATCTCTCTCAGGGATGCACATGCAGCAGGAAAACCCTGAGATGTAATCTCTCCAATCTGCCAGTTGGATTTGAAAGTAAATATCACAACCTGTGATTACTCTGACCCAAATACACACTCGTGTACAGCATCCCATGCTGTTTTACTGACCCCATCAGGAATGGTTAAGTCCTCGCAGCTGCTCTCTGCTTGGATCCTTCTCGCTGTGTTTCTCTCTTGTGTTAATCCATCATCTCTCTGTGCACATTTCTCACTCTCCTTCTCCTACTTTGTGAAACATAAAGCCCCTCTCTCCAAATATTTCCTTTAAGCTGGGGTTTCAGAGTTTTGTTATGCCAAGCGTTCATTGAATGGTCCCTCTGGTACACTCACAAGGCCTTGACATATCTGACCTCCGCACCGCGCCAGACCCCTCCCTGCTTTTTCATGTGATTTCCACCAGTTTATATATGAACATTTTTATTTGCTTGAAGATTTCTGTCGTCTGTGTCCATCCTCTTCCTTTTTGATCAATTATGCCTAAATGCACATTTAGACATTTGTAAAAAGCTTCTTAATGCTGTTCAACTGCACAGAAGATGCTCAATACATTCATAATACTTTTCATTTTCCAAATAGTTGTCTGTGTTGGAGTATCCTCTTTAAACCCCAATAACATTTTGTACAAAACACTTGTACAAAAAATGTCTTTTTTTTATTCATATTTTTTTCCAAATCTATAAAATAATCCCTAATTCTTGACCGGCATCCTAAAATAACACATTTGAAACATGACATGATGTTTGGGACGTAATGCAAAAGTTGACATATTTTCCTTATTCTATGAAAATTTTTAATTACAAAGATCCAGTTTAGTATAAAATAAAATTTTATGTTGGATTACATTAAATTCAATTTAGTTTTATTTGTATTGCCCAATATCACAAAACAGTGGTCTTTTGGGCTTTATACCAGTAATTATACAAAAGCAGAAAGCCGATTATAAAATATAAATCATTGGTGGTTACTTAACTAAACTAAACAGACTAAACTAAACTGGTTATCCTGCCCTTAAACCCTCCATCCCGATGAGGAAAACTTCCCAAAAAAACAAAATAAGTTTTTTTTCTTAAAAAAAAAAAAAAAAAAAAACTTTTGTTTTATAAAACCCATTGTACATCATGAAAGCCAACACATTCTCACTCCCAACTCGTCTCATATTGACGTTTAGTTAAATAAGCTGTGCAAAAATTTAACTCTTTGAGTGTCCCCAACTCACCGTTTTTTGATGTGATGGAGTTCTGGCTGTTCCCATTAAATACTGGGTCCAGCAGAACCGGTCCACTGGTTCACGTCTAGGTTCGGTTCGCGCCCGGTACGGGATCTCGAATGTCGTACATCCTTGATTTTACAAACTGGCTGCACATCAAAAAATGTTGAGTTGAGGGCACCCAAAACATTCATCCTTGAAGTGGAGGGGTCTTTAACCAAACATCAATATGTTACGAGTTGGGAGTGAGAATGTGTTGTGAAAGCTGACTTTATAAGCGCAGCTCTTGAGAAAATTGCTCTGAGGTCCAGTCTCTCTTTCTTTGTGACTTCAGCTCATTTTCATGGGTTGGGAGGGACCGGTGCTCAAAGTGCAGGTTTTTAGATGTATGCTCAGAAATGCTTGAATGGTAAATGTCGTATACTTGTATATTCCTCAAAAGCCCAAAGAACTTTACAGTTACAGACCCATTCACACACATTTCACACACTGAACACTGGTGCCAACCTCCCACCAGAGGCAAATGGGGTTCAGTGTGTTGCCCATGGACATGGGCGGGCAAAGCGGTAATCAAACTTGCAATCTTTCGATCAGGAATGGACTGACCCACTGCTGCAACATGGCCGCCCATCAAAATACCACTTTGGGGTTGTTTATATTAAGAATACACTTAAAATCTCAAAAAGATGATTTTGAATGGTATGGGCCCTTAAAAGATGTTTTTAAAGATTCAGTTCCAAAATCTAACATCAATAAAGTATTTTTTACTACAAGTTAGACAGCCCTTGTAGATCTTGGTTTACTGAGTTTGAAGTGATGGTTTCATAAATCTGTCACTATTGAGAAATGTACAAGGGATTACCCAATGCCTCGTTTTCGTTGAGCGGTCCAGACCAGATCGGTACAGTATTTAAAGTGTTTAGATTATAAAATTGACCCATTTGGCCAGACCCATTTTCATCATTTCTGGTCCCCCCTTCGTTGTGAGTCCATAGAAAAATGGAACGGACCAGTTAGAGTGGAGCTGCTGTCCGTTTCTTTATCAATCATACTTTCCTTATCCTAAAATTCAGGAAACAATCACTGCAAATCTAAGTAAAATCTTCTTTTTTTTCAGGTAACAAGGGAAACACTGAGCCGCCACTGTGGAATGCTGGGAGATGCTCTCTACAAGGAAAATGACTTTGCTCTCATAATTGATGGGAAAACTCTTAAATATGCTCTTACTTTCGGAGTGCGCCAGTACTTCCTGGATTTGGCCTTGTCCTGTAAAGCTGTCATATGCTGCAGGTAGGATTTATTCCCAAAGCAATCATCTAAACTTGAGATACAAAAAAAAAAAAAAAAGAACAGCGAGGGCATTCAAGGACACATGTGATTACTGATAGATGTCTGTTTTCATAATGTAATGACAAATTGTTGTTAAGACCCCCATTTGACAGGAATCCAAAAAGCAAGCAGTCGATGTTAAGCCTGTGCTGTCTCACCAAAAGCTTTAAATTCATCGTAAAATTAACTGAATGTTGGGTATTTTTGCCAAAATTAAAGCATTCTGAAGAAATGAAAACTCCTGGCTTTTGCCTTTCTTTTTTCTTCTCTAAAGTAAGCTAAAAAATTAAAATGGAAACTTTATGAGAGTATTCTGGTGACATGCCCGGGCTACATAAACTTTAGAAAGTGCTCATAAGGTAAGCAACCCTGACAGAGCTTTAGGCAGAACATTTTCACAACAATGGCTTGATGGGTCACATCATCACTACATACTGATATCTTTTTGTTTTTCTGCTCTAAACGACACTAAAACATTACAGAGGTTCCTCAACCTCAGAGATTAAACACCTAACAGATAAAGACTAATCTGTATCTTATAGTCTAGTTTCTTTGCTTTTAGACAGAAAGCCAGAAATACAAATAGAAATAATTATTAAATATCTCAGTGAGACTTCAAATAGCTTGTCTTGTCAATGTTGTGTCAACCGGCTTCATTTATGTTTTGTAAGCATTCACTACATCAAGGCGGAGCATCATACTACTACCAAATCCACAAATTCTAAATGAGTTGCATAGAATACAAACTTTTAAATGTCATGAGTCAACATTTTTTTTTTAAAGAACATGGATAACATGACAGATGTTTATATTATATAAAATATTTTACTCTTCCATCCACCAGATGAACTCATTTTATATGTGATGAGAAAATAGTTGGACAGAGAAGCAAATGACATAAAAATCTAAAGATGCCAAGAAGACTTTGCTGAGATTTTAAATATCAGATTCGTAGTACTATTAGATGATTAAAAAATATACTCTGAGCATTAGTTTCTCAAAAGTAAAATGGTCTATAGCAGGAATGTCAAACTCGCACACGGGGCCATAATCCAAAACACAACTTAGGTCGCGGGACGACCAGGATAAACACATTAAACACACTAAAACTACATTTTTAACGAGATCCATTTTCTCATTATAATGAGAAAACGAAGTCTGTTTTCTCGTTATAACGAGATAATGAAGAAGTTCTCTCTTCTTCCCGCACAAAGACGACAAGACATTATTTGATTTAAGTCTCTGTATTTTGTGGTTAATGACAAAAACAATAGAAGAAAACACTCCACAAAAGTTGTTTTTTAGTCAATTTTTCTATTTATTTATTTCCCCAAAATCCCCAAACAAACGGGTAGAAATGTGCTTTTCTTTTCTCCAGATTATATGAAAATGACAAAAGCAAAGTAGCGGACTGAATTGGGCTGAGATGCTGTTTGGGTCCGCTAATGTCAGGAGCTCAGTGAACGCACTACGCATAGACGCTCGTTGGCCCTGGGTTCTGTCGTTAAACATGTTTTTTCTGAGGTTTTAGGGAAATAAAGGGATAAGGGCTGGTGCATGAGATGGAATTGAGGTGTTTGAGGAGTGTAGATCCACTAATTAATAGACTAAAAAGCAACTTTTTTGGAGTGTTTTCTTCTGCTGTTTTTGTTGTTAACCACAAATTAAAGAGACTTAAAACAAGTAAAGTCTCAGTGCAGTTCTTTATTCTTGATTATCTTTTTATAACAAGAAAACGATCAAAAAAATAAAATGTAGGTAAGGCTGTTTTCGGCGTCCGTACAAAATAACATCGGGCAAAATTAACAATAAAATAAAATGATCTGGAGGGCCGCATAGAATTACCCGGTGGGCCGGAACTGACTTTGACACATGTGGTCTAAAGGGTCTTCAATTTGAGAAAAATTGTATAAAAAGATTGTTAAATACTCATGAACATGTTTATTCAACAGTCTCAGCAGCTACACTTCACAACAATATCAATGAATTCAGTAAAACTGTGACAATACCTGTGCACAGATTTGTATGGATCTTCAGGCTCTAAAAGGCCAGGTGTCAGTCCAGTCTTTGAGTGCTCCGTGTCCCCTCATGTTTTCCAATTAGCTTACCATTTTAGCCTCTTAGTGGCCAAGCACACATGAACAAGGTAATCAATAGCAAGGAGGGCTGGGATTCTGATAAAATAGGCAGGATACTCTTCCTGGAGTTCAGCATCCTGCTCTAAAACGATGCTGTATCGCCAAGACTGAACCCTCGAAAGCTTCCATAATATTGATGGGGAAGTCCTATCTAAAGGTTATCCAGAAAGGAAGCCATTTTTGAAGATAATACAGAATTGCTGCTGTTTCCTGTGTGCTGACATTCATTTATCTAGTTTCTTTTGACAGAATTTCCTTGTGTTCGTTTTGACAGTTTCTTCTCTCTTTCAGAGTCTCTCCTCTCCAGAAGTCAGAGGTGGTTGAGATGGTAAAGAAGCAGGTGAAGGTGATCACGCTCGCCATTGGCGATGGTGCCAACGACGTGGGAATGATCCAGACGGCTCACGTCGGGGTGGGAATCTCTGGGAACGAGGGTCTGCAAGCCGCCAACTCCTCAGACTACTCCATTGCTCAGGTGAGTGGGATGGGCTGGTCTTGATTTGTGGTGAAACAGACTTTTCCAGAAGCATTTTGACTTGTGTAGCTTTCAAGTAACTGCGGGAATAAAGTACAGTTCAAACTGAACCATGTGCATGTGCAGCACAACGGCGATTCCTCCTGTCACTGTCCTTTCAGAGCGATGATGTGCAGTTGATAGCTTGGCACATTGTTCTGAGTCACAATGGTTCATTTGTCAGCAAGAGCCTGAGCTTACACAGTGAAGTGGTGTTACACCTGTAAAACAAGCACCTGTTGACACCTGACTCCCAACATCAATGTTCGCAAACAGACTGGGGCAAACTGTTTCTAAAACACGGATTTAGGTCCTAGTAACCAGTTTGTCTGAAACTCTGCGTCGATATGCGATATGTTTTTCCCAACAAAAGCAAGTAGTTCCCGTTCATCGCAGCGTTAAACAACACAAAGCTCCGTGTGCCTCGTCTCCGTTACAGCCGAGAGGCTTCGGAGTATGGGAAAGCAGCGGCACGCTTTCTTCTTCGCTTTTCTAAATCTATGAGATTCTTTAAAGACTGTGTTTGTAAAAAGTTGTTCTTCATAACCCGTGCTTGTATTGTGTTGAGGTGATAATGGGTGTCAGATGAACTCCTTAATGTTGCAGCATCCTTAAGTTGCCAGTTTCTGCGATTTTATCCATAACAACTCCGCTATCTGCTGCAGTAAGTGTGGAGTTGAGAGGCTTCAGGTCGAGGCCTTTCTGCTCTCTGTCTGTCATCAGCTTTTCTCCGTTTTTACATATGTTTGATTCACCCTCTCCAGGGTAACACAAACCTGTGCCGGTCCTCTGAACATAATCAAACCTTTCAATGAAAACTCCTGTTTTAATCTAAAAATAAATAACCAAAAACAGTGGAATTCTTCAATACCTACAAATCCGTGTGTACAATAAATGATAACTTTTATTTTTGTTGTTCTTCTTTTGTGCAGATACATTTCTAAATGTCTTATACAAAACTCCAACTGGAACTTGTTTTTTCCTCATTTTAAAGTTGAATGAATATTATGTTTATGGAGTCTTTAGCTTTTTTGTGGCATTATTCTGATGATGCAGAGCATATAATCAGAAAGTTAAACTCAAATGTGCATTTCTGATTATTTCTTCCTTCAAATGTGAGTCAGAAGCAAACAAAAAAAAATCATTTTAAAGAGGGCCTATTTTGTGATGTAGAAAAGGCAATTGGGAGCCACAAGCTCCCTGCACCATTTCACAAAAGGGAGGGTAAGAGGGGGCGGGGTTGCTTCTCCCCCCAGGAACACGCAACCTTAGAGATAAATTTCTAAAGAACTCCTACCACTCTGCAGAAACTTTTTCTTGGAAAACAACAATGTTTTAGATTTTGACAAAAACCTTAAACATTATAATTAAAAGACCACTGGGAACTATTTTAGAATAGATTAAAAGATGAAGGGGCTTTAAACCAAACTGTTCAACCAAAAACAAGATCAAAGTGTGAAACATCATAACTTTAAAGAGGTCATACAATGACGAATCAACTTTGAGTTTTTAAATGTATTATACTATTTATTCCTCTCTATAAAGATCCCCAAATCGGTATTTTTATCCGCTCCTTCATTTCTGAGCAATCCTCTAAAAACTGCGGTCTCAATAGCACCCCCTCCGTCGTCAGAGTGAGACAGCCCCTTTCAGGAAGAGTCTGCTCCACCCCCAAGCTAACACAAAACTCTCTCTAAAAAGCAAGCAACTCGTGCTAGCGGCGATAAGATAACTTTGCGGCTGATTTAGGATTTTTTTAAAGTTTATAAGGCTGTTTGAAGTTTAGCTACTTTTTCAGCTACATGCTAGCTGTTCTGGTTAACCAAAGATTTTTTTTTTTTTTTAGTTTTTAGGCTAATTTGGCATTTAGCTAACATTTTAGCTGGCTATCATCTTCAGCGTTTTCAGCTATCAGCAATTTCAGTTATCAATTTCAGCATCTTTATCTATCAGCAGAAGCCTCTTCAGCAGCTAAATTTAGCTCACAGCATTCCCACTGGCATTATTGCAGGTAATGAAATATATCTAGTTCACAATTATGTTAAAAAGTCACGTTTTTAAAGTCTTAAAACTTTTGTTGTTGAGTAAATGTTTATCCTGTTCGGCCCACGACCTAAAGTGTGTTTTGGATTTTGGCCCCTTGTGCGATTGAGTTTGACACCCCTGCTATAAGCAGACGGGGGATATTTGAGAACACGGCAGGAAAAAGGGAGCAGACCATTTCCTGGCGGGAAAAGCAAAGGATGAATCGGGTGAACTGGTTCAAACGTGGATTATTGTGTAACGGCAGAAAGGTAAATGGATCCACATCTAGCGAGGAGGATATTTGATACGGGTATTATGTCATCATTTCAATAAATCCTGAAATATTCATCTGATTGACGTCATGAAATTGGTGGCAACCTCAAGGAGTGAAAGACTGAGCCTCAGAGATTGATTCGTTTTACTTCCAGGCATGAAAGGAGTCCACAAAAAAAATAATATTTCCCAAATAATTTGTTTTCTGGTGTTCCAAAGGCAATATATGATCATATGTATAGATATAGTTTACTCTGAAAGACTAAAGGAACTCATGGTATGGCCTCTTTAAGGTGGCGTAAAGTTTGTTTGTAAACAAAATCCTACCAGTACGCATAGAAAACCAGGAAAATGCATCAAATTAATATTATTTGTTTCAGCATAGCCTTAATATTTTATTAAGTTTAATGTGCAGGACCCACGTTTCCACAAACATTTGTTAATTATATTTTGCCTTAAGATGTTATTACACCGATCAGATAAAATGAATATTAGTTCATAGGAAACTCTACATAATATCACCATTTTGAAGCCATTTACCACTCACTTCTGTACAAACTCTCTAATTGCAGTAGCTGAGATCTTGGCCCCACAGTCTGTGCCGGGACATTTCTGGAATGTGTTGGAGAGAGATATGGCTAAAGTGCCTCATCACTCCTCTGCAGGGAAATGATAAAATAAATGTTCTTTAACCTCAAGTTCCTCCTACTGCTTTAATGTTTCAACACTGATCTCTGATTATCAGTAATAATTACACAATCCACTGTACTGGGACTTGTTCTCTTCATTCAACATGTCATTTCCCTCCATGTTCTCTCTCCCACACAGTTCAAATACTTGAAGAATCTGCTGCTCGTCCACGGAGCCTGGAATTATAACCGCGTGGCCAAGTGCATCCTGTACTGCTTCTACAAGAACATTGTTCTATACATCATTGAGGTGAGTCTCATGGGAAATAGAGCTCCTGCAACACAGCAGGTGATTAGAAAATTAACCCTAACAGTGCATTTCTGGATATTTTTTATTAAGGTCAGTCAGGAGCAGACATAAAAATTATGTTTTAGAAAAAAATGTTGCTGTGATGTTGAAAAAGCACTTGACAGGCAACAAGCTCCCTGCTTCACTCCATTCTAATTCATCCACTCAAATATTGATGAACTTTTTTGATGCACCAGTAATGTTAGGTGGAGAGGGGCTGTAAGCTAGCGAGAAAATTCAAGCGAACCCAAAGATTTGTTGAACACCTTGCAACTTTACCTTTTCACCACAGCTTTACTACGACTTTGACCGATCTGCTGTGACAACAGTCATGGGTGACGACGCAGCTTAGCGACCGTTTCCCTTCTGACTCCTTCCTGAGAGCCGTGCTCTTTTTAATTAGCTCTCTTTAGTCCTCTCTGTCTTTTTTCTGAATGGTCATTACATATGTTAGCATTAGCACAGATTAAGAGAATAAAATCATAATTACCTTCATAATCAAACAAGCAGCATTCAATGAAACACTTGTAACCTTTGTCTAACTTTAACCGGGTTGTCGGAGAGAAATAATCTACAACTCGATTAATATAATCCATAGTAATTTGGGGAAGCATCTGAGCTGCAGGCAGGACTACTGACATTTGCACTTTGATTTTTGAACGATCTAAGAGAGGAAAATAAAGACAACCATGTAGAAAATGTTTTAAATGAATATTGTACAAATTTCAGTTACAATTGTTTAGGTTACATTTTATTAGTTACGTAAAATTGCTTTAAACAGCTTAAAGATTTGCATTTCTAAACCATATAAACCAGAAGCGACTCTGCACATGACCAACAATGTGTGACATCACATGTAAAAGGTCTATTGATAATACAAAGGAAGAGTGTAGAGTCTGCATGAAAATAATTTTATATATAACTACCTCCACAACAAACCTGTACAGACACCTGAGAGAACCTTCTCCAAAACAGATCAGATCATTACTGCCAGAAGAAACCAGATCAGCTCCTCAAAGCCTTGGTTTGCACCAGTGACTCGGCAGGGCTGCTTTTGAAATAAAGAGGAAGTTTCTGTGGATAACATGGAGTTCTAAGGTTTATCAACTTGTGCTTTTTTTAAGTTTATATTTTTTTCCAATAAAATGTTGTTTTATTCTAAAGTATGTTTAAATCAATACACAAATATTTGGGTTATTGTGAGCAGGGAGGACCAAAAGTTCATTTTGGGTTTCACTCTTCTGATAATGTTAAATGAAAGCACAACAACATTGTATATGGTGATGATGTGGTATTTTCCTACACGACATGCCGTAATAATAAGAGCACAACTTTTCACAAAAGGTGCCGCAACATCTATCTGCCGCGAAATCTGCAAATGCAGGGCCTGTGGCTGTGCGGTTCTCCTCCAGTGTGGGTTTGATGGTGTGCACACGCTTCAGTGGTATTTGACAGATAGCAGAGCTGCTGCAGATAGCCGCCTCGGAGCTGTAGCCAAGAGTGTCCAGGCAGTTTAAGTGCTTCCTTTCAGCACTGCTGGAGTTCAGATGTTTTGATCTATAGACGGTCAACTTAAGCTCTGTCCCAGTCATGCGAGGGATTTTAACTCTGTTCCTACTGAGCAGTTAATCACCCCGTGTCTCAGGGTGTTTTTCATGTAAGTTTGATCTAAAATCTAGCTTGATAATTTTTAATATCTTACTTCACGTTGGCAATTTATAGTTGAAACCTTCAACTTAGAAATTCTTTTGGCCTTGGTATTGTGTGTCTTAGTTGTAATAGACTTGCTCGTATTTTTCCTTTAAAGATCTTGACATCATAATAAACACTTCAGTAACACTGACGCCTTTACAGTTTACAGTTTGAATGCTCCAGCAATATAAGCCTGCTTTATTTATTTACCATAAATGTAACTCTTTCATTGTTTCTTTACTCTGTTGAAGAAGAATTTATGCCATTTGTTTGGGTTGATTCTATTCTCTTCTTTTGCTGAATACAACTTTATAAGATTTACAGAACTTTCATAGCTTTGGTTTACCAAGTTAACAGGATCCCAACTCTCTTTTAGTGTCTTTTGAACCTGTGGAGCATCCGTACATGCTGTCCACTTACCCTGATAATAGATTTTGGAGGTATTGTCATATCAATGTAACGCACTTACATTTTTCTTGTGTTTAAACTGTACGCAGACTTTCTTTCTTTTTTTTATTTCAATGGATAAATAAAAAAGACAAGTGGGATTGTAGTAAGAAAAAAAACTGATTTATTTTCTGCCAGTGTGTCTTCTCTCGTGAGAAGGTTACATTCCACACATAATCTGTATCTGAAATATGATCGTTTAGAAAAAACCTACTCCTTTGTTAATCCTACTCGATGACATCTGACCGCTCATGTCTTTTTTCATCCTCAATCCACTTTATGATCCATGAAAAATCAGCTGGCTACCTTCAGCATTCCAGCTTGTCTGCTTGTGACTGAAGACAGAGACCAAACTTTTATTAGTTTCATTTTTAATTCAGACAGTTCATAACATTTTGTTACTTATTCTGCACATCATCAGAGAAAGTGAAATACTAGTCAGGTACATGAAATGGTAAGAGACTGACTTTATTTCCATCTTATTTAATCATTTTGACATCCGATAAATATTTCTGGGTTTACATGTAAACTTCACTTATTTCATGTTTAACCCTTATGCTTACTTATGGGGTCAAGATGACCCTACCCTTATATTGATGTATGATCCCTCCCACAAAGATAAAAAAAATCCTGGGGAAAAAAAGTTCATTGTGCTGTCTTGTGGGGTCCAGATGACCCTACTTTTAATGTAAACATGCCTAGGATAGCACAAGGGTTAAGAAATCCCGGCCATTAGTGCTGAGCGAAATGTAAAAAAATGTATATCATGATATAGGTTATTTTATGTCACGATAACAATATATAAAGATATATCACAGTGCAGTAAATTTTCCATTATTCTCAGAAAAAAATTGCAAAAATGTAATTACCCTGACTTTTCTTTTTAAAGAAATATGTAACTGAATAGTTAAGAATGAGAAAGTTTCATTTTCTTTGTTGGAACATGCATTTTTGCGCAAAAATCAGCAATAGAAAAGAAATGGCACAATACAGACTTTTCTATTGCCTAGACAATATGTATCGTCATATCGCCCAGCATTAGTGCCCATGTTATGTTTTATCATTCCTTTAATAAAACCTAAATCAGTCTGTTACAAGAAATCAGAACCCAGTCAGACTCATTGTTGAACCAAATACAGCTGCTGTTTAAAGGGCCCCTATGACAATTTTTTTTTATTTAAAATAACATTCCTAGTAGTGCATGTGTGGGTTTTCTCCTGGGACTTAGGCTTCCTCTCACCATGCAAAAACATGCTTCATAGGTTAATTGGTTACTCTAAATTGCCCCTATGTGTGAAAGTGAGTATTAATAAGTGTGTAATTGAGGCCCTGCAACAGATTGGCGACCAATCCGGGGTACACACTGCCTTCGCCCATCAGTAGCCGGGTTAGGCACTGGTATCCCTGCTACCCCGAAGGGACCAAGCAGCCAAAAAGATGAATAAATGTTCCCAGTAGTAGTTTAGTTATAACTATGAAGTTTTTTGCCAAAATCCTGCAACCTAAATGTCTTAAAAAGCTATTTTTCATGTTGATCTGAAGCCTCTGTTTCCAAAATCTTCTCTGAATGGGCGTGGCTTTTGGAGCTGAGCTGAGTAGCCCCTCCTCTGTTCATTGGAGGATTATGATAGTTCTGTGTCTCGCTAGCGTAAATCTTCACCACTGCTACATAAATGTCAAGCAATATTGTTAATGTCCAGCTGTATGGTTCTGATTCAGATGTCAGCTCGGACGTGGAAGTGAAGAGCTTTGTGGGCCAAACTTGCTCCAAAATCCTGATTCTTTCTCCTTCCAGTTCACCAAAGACTCTTTTAGATAATTCTCCAATGTTTATTGACATTGCTGTGACCAAAACATTCAATCCATTGGTTTCTCAGAGCAAAATCCTTGAGAAAATACTGAAAGCTAACATCAAAATGCTCTTTCATTGATTTACAATCCATTACAACTGCGGTCAAATGAGCCGCCGTTCTCATTTTCGTGGTCACATCAAGAAGCTCCGTGGAGTCTCACAGAGATTTTCCAGCATTCACAGCCCTGCTACCATAAGCATTGTATGAAACTTTCACAAAAAATTTGGTGACGGCTGATTTGACCACAGAAATGCAAACGGCAGCTCATTTGACTGCAGTCAATGTGAAGATACCATCTTCTCGTCTCCGGGCCAGATGAGGAGTTGTGAGCAAAGCTGTTGTGACGTAAAGAAGAATCAATAATTCAAACAGAGTCCGTCTGTGACAGTTTGACTGAAAGCAATTTAAAAGGAGAAATACTCAGAAATGCAAAAACAAAATGATTTCTTATCACATTTGTTCTCTTTTATAAGTAAAATGCCACACTTAAATGTTAAAATCATGATATTCATTGGAGGGGGACTTAAAGAGCCACTCCAATGAAAATTGTGTTTTATCGTATTCTTGTGGCGTTTTTCTCATGACAGAGGACATTTATATAGAATATTAATCCTAAAATTGCACTTCTGAGTATTTCTTCTAATCCTTGTGAATCAGGAGCAGATGCAAAAATACTAACTCTGCTCCAATGGCCCCGCCCACACCTCAGAGTCAAATTTCAAACAATCTCCTGCCGCTCTGTAGAAACTATGTCCTAGAAAGCAACACAGGTATTTTGGTTTTGCTTGTAATACGGTAACGCAGCTAATGATAGATCCGAAAATGATCAGAGTGGAACTTTAAAGTAGATCTCCTCTCAGAGTTATAGCGTTGATTTGAAACATCGCTCCAAGCTGGACTGCATCTCTTGCTCTATTTGCGGTGAACGTCCTTCCTGTTCACCTTTTGTTCCTCTCTAAAAACCGAACCCCCCCATCGTGCCCCTTCATTGAGCTGAGGCAGAATAAAGGAACATTTCTATACCGCTTGGCCTCTTGACTATTCCAGATCCCCCCTGTGACAGACCCTGACATGTAACATGCTGCTGACCAGACATCTGAGCAAAAGCAGCATGTGTTCCACTAATAGGTTTACTTTTGAATACCCGTGTTTTTCTCCTCAACTTTTAGTCCGACCTTGCATGAAGAGAATCTGGGATGTTGATGGGAATTTTTTGCTGCCATTGTTCCCTTCAGCGTGTTTAACGCCAGAGCCGGGAGACTGCGTTAAAGCGTCTTTTATTCTCCTTCTATTCAACTTCCTGGCTTTTTGGTTGCTAAAAGTTACAATCTCTGGGACTATTGTTGAAGATTTGAACGTAAGCTTGGTTTGGAAGTCTTGGTGGAGCAGAGGATTATATTTCATTCAGTGAGGGTTTATTATAAAAAAGGAAAGGCTGTCTTTAGTGGAGGATTGACAGGTCTGACTTTTTGAGAAAGTTCCTTTCAGCTCTTTGGTTGTGGCATTTCTTTTAATAGATTTTTGGACGTTTTTAGCAAGAAATGGGACTTTTAACAAGATGGTTCTTGACGTAATAGAATTTTTAAGCAAAACGATCTAGCATTAAAACACACTGTCGTCCTGTTTAGTAACTTTGACTTTCTTAAACTTCTTAACAGACTTTGTAAAGCCATGAAAAGGAGTGTAGCAGTGGAATTTAGCCTCCGAAGGCTTTGTCAGAGGAGCCATAGCAACACGATTCACATGAGACCGGCCACTTCTGCTTGATTGGCATGTTGCTGCGGGGTGAAGGGGTGGAGGGTGATGGACAAGTAGCATTTATGAGGCAATTACATGAAAGCTCATTCGCCGCAGTTCAATGTTGTCTGAGACGGCTTGGAAAAGCCGGGGAGACTTGCCAACCAGTTGCCCCGATTTAATCGGTGGAGGCCCGTCCAGGCGTCTCAAGACTACAGATAGTCTGTTTGTAGCTCAACATATTTCCATCGTATTTATCAGCCCGCTTTTAATCTTACACTTTGTTCTTTTCTCGCTTTGTCTATCATTTTCTTGGCTGTCTTGCTTAGAAGAGTATCAGGACCCGCATTGTTGTGGACAATTGTCGTTCACCCCCCGATCACCCTACCACATCTACACAACACTGCCAACCTTAAAGCAGCCTTAGAATCGCTGATTTCTCCTCTGCTGATGAATATTCAAGCCTTTTTACTGGCTTGCCCTGGCCCATTCCTTCTGTTTTCAGCTGCCGCTTCCCTCCATCACTGTTTTCACAAAGTGCAGTCGGGGAGAGAGGCCAGCCACGCCCCTCCACTGAGTGGCACTCAAAGAGGAGAAGAAAGAGGAAAGAAAACTCCTGCCTGGTTCTTCCTCTAATGAGCAAATCAATGCATCTGTCTCTCAAGAGATGGAGAAAGAGAGGAACCATTGGGACCCCAAGGACTTGGTCCAAACACTCACAGAGAAGCAGCTATACGCCACGCTATGAATAGGAGCCTTTTTTAACTGAGCACAACACTATATGAGTCCAAAGACTCTCAGAGAGCAGATCTGTAATTAATTCAGCAGTTTGACCCACTCACTAGCTTCTCGTTACCACTGCTTAAGCTATGCTAATGGTTTGAACCTGCCTCATGACTTGGGCTTCATCAACAGAAAACCCCTCAGTAATGAGTCTCTAAACTCATTCACATTCACAGCTTTGGCTCTGTCGCTTTGCTGTGAATATAGTGATTGTGTGTTCATTAGAACATCCCACAGTGGTTTAAAAATGTTGTGGGATAAAATCCTGGTTAAGTGCACATGATGGGGTTGAGGCTCTGACCTGATGACGAGGTTGATGTGAAGATCTAAAGAACAGGGTCTGGGCATACAGACATATGACGCTGCCCCCCTGCCACCAGCTTCCATGCAGACAGTCAGGATTTACAAGCAGAGGGTAGAAGGTGGATTGGTGTGTGGATGGTGGCAGCAGCGGGTGGGGCCATCCAGCCGGCTTTGTCCTTCTCTGAGAACTTGTAGCAGTCCATGCCTTCATAATGATGTTAAATGAAGCGAGGAAATTCTTGGTAGACCATTGCCAAAACACAGCACCCTTATACTCTATTGACCATTTTGGCGTAAGCTATAGCCTGTCCTCGCACTCAGTGTTAGACCAGAACACTGTTACAAGCAGTGTTGGCAATTTCAAGCTGTGTGTTTTTGTGGAAAACTTCAATAAATTAATTAAATCCATAATGAATTTCTTTTGGATTTGAGAGGTTCCTTCTGTATTTCAAAGGTATTATTAGTTTTAGTTTAAAATCTGCCTGCATTCCTTAACCATGGATGGATGGATGGATGAATGGGTGTACGTAGGGATGGATATGCTGAGGGATGGGTGGGTAGGTGTACGTACAGACAGATGGATGAATTGTTTTGCAGATGGATGAATGGATGTATGAATGGTTGGATGTACAGAGGGATGGATGAATGGGTGTACGTAGGGATGGATATGTGGAGGATGGATGTAGGGATGGATTGACGGATGGATGAATTGATTTAATGATGGATGGATGGATGGATAAATGGATGTACAAATGGATGAACGGATATATGGACAGATGGATGGATGGATCGACGGATGTATAGACAGGTGGATGTACAGATGGATAAATGGATTAACGGATGGATAGATAAATGGATGGATGAATAAATTGATGGGTGGATGTATGGATACATGAATAAATGGATGTACAGATGGAAGGATAGATGCACGAATGTTTGTAAACTAGATGGATAGATAAATGGATGGATGGATGTACAGATAGATATATGTATGGATGTTTGTATACTGGATGGATAGTTAAATAGATAGGTGAATTATCACTCATAATACATGAAATGGGTAAAAACAATGTTTTTTCTATAAACATCTGCACTGCTAGACATGGTTTTTCAAATTATTCTTTTTTATTTGTCTCATTCTGATTTATTACAGTTCCTTCAATTTCTCAAAATGAAACACTGAAGCTATTATTTTCCCTACATTACGTCACTCAAAGGGCCTCAGTTGAATGATGCATCACAGTTAGCATATTGTGGATCATAATTGTATCTGCTGTTGCGCTCCCCCTGTGGTCTGTGCGTGTTGTGAGAGCGGGTCCTGCTCTCCTAACGGCTGGAACCCCGGCAAGAAAGCGGGGAGACAGAAAAAGGGATTTTTTTTTAGTTTGTACACATTGTGGGGCCCAAATATGATAATGGTTACCACTCATTCTCGCTATTGCTAATGGAAAGCAGATATTGAAAGAACAATTACATCTAAACTTCAGAATCTATGGGGCACTTTTTCATGTGTTTTGAGAAAATCCTTCACTGTCGAAACCATGCTGAAATACTTTACAAATTTCAGCAACCTTAGAAAAAAAATCTGAGTATTTGGAGCAATAGCCTGTTGTTGTCATTGTGGTTTTCAACTAAAATGATGAATTATAGTTCTTCAAATTACATTGTGTTATCTAACTTTACTCCATTGATCCAATTCTTTTGTGTCTCCTCAGATCTGGTTTGCGTTCGTCAACGGTTTCTCTGGTCAGATTCTGTTTGAACGCTGGTGCATTGGCCTGTACAACGTGGTGAGTGTTGGGAAACTTTTGTTCTCTAATGAACTGACTTTGCTTTACATTCGTGTAGTCTCCCACAAAACTGGTCTTAGTTTTTATTTATTTATGGTGGGTGCATGGCAGTAACATCCTGAAATGGTTCCTACTTATTTATGACCCGGATTCACATCCATACTCCCTCTGTGTCCTAAAGTATGAGCTAAATGTGGGAAAACAACAGCTTTTCTTGTGAGTGAGGTGTGAGTAAAGCAACATAAGAATCATAAAAACTATGGGCAGGCTGGGACAAGTGCTTGCTGCTGTTAGAAGTCCCATGGGGTATTGCAGTGGGACTGATAATATTAGGCTTTTTTTCTCATTTGTCACAAAAGATGAAACCAGCACAAAAAACATCTGCAGGCTTCTCATAGATGCTAAAAACATTTTAAATAAAGATTATTTAAAGATATAAAATAATAGTTTTAGGAATTTGAAATGTTTCTCAAATATCGTTTAACTCTTTGTACTCCAGGGCTGCCTTAAGTTTTTTCTTTTCCTACTTTGCTAGGACCCTTTTCAGAACAACCACAGCTTTACCTTTTTTAAATATATAAATATATTATGCTTTGAACCTAAAACTGTCCAGAATGTTCAATTCCTAAAAGTGAAAAAAAAAAATTTAATTTAAGATCCAACTGGGGCCAAAATCCAAAGCACACCTTTGGTCGTGGGCTGAACAGGATAAACATTTATCGATCACACTAAAACTATTTTTTTTTAATCTTTCAAACTTTAAAGATGTTACTTTGTAACATAACTATGCATAAATACAAGCAGGAATATTATTCTAGAATAAATAAACTTAAACTTTAAATACCTGTCAATATTTTTCCCTTCATAAATATATTTTGTCAAAATTATCCAAGTTAGAAATAAACTAAAAATTAAAAAGAAAAAAAAACACTCAAAGTTCCTACATATAAGTAATATGTAATGTTATATTTAAAAAAAGACTATACGTATAAATTACCAAAAAAATTTAAATTCCATAGAATATATTTTGTTAAAACTGTCCAAATATGAAGGTTTGAATCCCAGCTGCATCAAACTACACTCGACAAAAGGGCTTTTGGTCCTATGTTCTATACTATGGAAACGTAAAGTCCAACAGGTTGACAGTACCAATGACCATAATACACAATTTGAACCCTTTTTTTTTATCTTTATTAAGTAAATTACACCAGTTTTCCAATTGTATAGTCACTAGAGTTACATAAATATTTTAACATCTGCTTTATAACATTAGAATTTGTCTTGTTTCTCTCTCAGAATTCAAATAACCCAGATTTTTGCAGACCTGTTGATAATTGTAGAGTCAAGGCAGAACTACAATCCCTTCCTTTAATGCAATTATCAGGCAATTCCAATGTCGTGAACCGATTGTTTCCAATCCATTGGATTCAGAGGTTAAATCACCAAAAGGTTCCAGCGCACAGCCACACCTGTTTCTCATCACTGCTTCAAGGGTTAGGTCAAATGCAGAGAACGAGTTTCACCCACTCAGGTGTGTGACAACTACTGACACTTTAACAGTGTGTAGACTCTTTCCAAAACGAGCCAAATTCCTCTGGCTGAGTGATAGCATATTAGGGTCAGTGGAGTAAATCCATCCCTCAATAGAGATCTTGCTGGGGCCGGCTGTAAATAAGAAAGGAACCCAGTGGAGCATGTCCTGTAGCCTGCAGGCCCTGCAGACTTGAGGCCTGCACAGTCCCCCCTCCAGATGGACTGTGGGGATCCCACCTCAATTGACCCATAGAGGCCCCTAGTCACACAATGGCATCACTCCTCTCACCAGCTGCAGCCCAGAACAATATAATACCACTTTAGACCTGAGTCTGACTTCAATACCATTCTACTTTTCTCCTAGTCCACAGATTTTTAGAATAAGAAAAAAATTAAAGCATGACATTTCAGGAAGAGAAGGTGGTAACATCTGTGGGTTTCAACAACCAAAACCCCAAAAGGACAAACAAAAGAAGCAATGTGGTTGCAGCATTGACAGAAAAAGTAGTGAAAATGCTCAGTAGAGGCTGCATAACATTAAAGCACACAGTATTTGAATCTCATTGATTTAAGTGGTTTAAAGGAAAATGTTTGATTACAAGCATTAATATCTATGTTATGCATCTGTCTTGTTCTGTAGATCTTCACTGCTTTGCCTCCTCTAACTTTGGGAATATTTGAGCGATCGTGTCGAAAAGAGAACATGCTGAAGTACCCGGAGCTCTACAAAACATCCCAGAATGCAAGGGGTTTTAATACCAAGGTAATCCACTTTTTATTCAGAAGTTTTGGTGTTTCTGCTTTCCATTGGTAAAGTTTTGTCTGTATTTTTTTATGTTGATTGCCTTTTTTCTACACATCAAACAAAAGCGTTTGACGCTGGGAAGACATTTTCATCAAATGATCCAAAAGGTCAAAAGTTTCACGTCCTGAAAAGAATCAACTTCATGCTAATAAAAGAAGATGTTCCAGTTGTGTTGCTGAGAGGGGCTGAGTTATTGGCGAGTCTCAGCGACGTGACGGCTGGAATTACAGGCTCTCTAATCACATCCTGGTTTGACCTGTTGTGTCTTGGTGTGGGGACTCTGTTCGGCTTCCCTCACTGATAATAAAGTTGTCTTCTCCTTTCTCCATGGTGAGCTAGAGACTCCCAGACCCTCTTCAAAGGCGTGGTGACCTGGTTAGCTCCACATGGTGGTGGATTAAAGACAGATTGGCCATGGTGGTCAGGGGCAGGGAAGGTCAGATGGTTTTGGGGATGCAGCGGAAAGAATGGCTTCATGGAAGGAATAGGGAGTGTGCTGTCATTTTGTGTCCGCATTTGTCGCGGAAAATCGCGCAATTTGTTTAAGTAAAGGAGACATTTGTTCTCAAAGTGAGGCCATCGGATCACATTTAACCCGGACCGCATCGATCAACCAACACCAGCTTCACATCCGAGTTCAAGAACTAAAACAAATCTTTGACTACTTTAAAGAGTAACCATACCCTACATCAACTTTTTTTGACTGTTGACTTTTATAAATGGGGCTTTGAAAGTGGTGTCTGTTGGTCATTGCCAAATTTTTGTCAAATTAAAATAAATTTGTTTAATTCTCGAAAATATTAGAGCTGGGTGTTGATTATAATTTACAGAAACAATTCAATTCACCAGAGCCTGAATTGATACAATTCCGATTTTTTTCTAGATTTTTTTTTTTTCATTCTTCAATTCAAATCAAATTTTATGTTTACACATTTATACATATTTATTTAGAAATAAATTAATAATCTACTATATTATTTTAATATATTTATATTAATCTGATACAGTTCTCATACTGTAAAATGTATTATTAAAATAATGAGACTGTTAATAGCATACAGTGTTACATGGATTCTCAAAAGGGGAAGTTCTTACAAAAATATTTGGATCATTAACAATGCAAACATTTTTCTTTGGAGTGTGTTTCAGTTTGGCCACTAGGTGGCGATCACACTTTAACATTACACCTAATTTCAGAAGAAGAAGGAAATATGAGGGAAAGAAACTATGTTTTATAACACAAATGATTACTAATAGTTACAAATGTTTTCCTTAAAAGAGTTTGGGAAATTCATACCTGTAAGATTATAAAGATGTTCATTTAGTCAGTAATTTATGTTTAGGTTGACTGCGTGTTAGCATTAACAATTCTATGAGAAATCCCAATAAACATTAGCATCAAGCTAACGGAGTTTAGCTTTATGTGCTAAATCGGTTTATAGTTTTTATGAATTGATTATTGATTAATTAATCTTTAAACTGATTCAAATCGATTTTATTAATCCAGCCTTATAAAATACAGTCAAAAACGTCTTTGTGCTGCCCCCTACAGATTGAACCAAGATATTACAATTGAATTTTATAATTGGTAACTTTAGTAATGATAAAGTTCTGAAGCCCCACCCCTCTGACGGGATTATCAAATTACAGCTGTGGGTGGAGTCAGCCCCCAACTTCCCTGTTTGGTTATTCTTTAAAAATCACTAAGTTACTGTATATTTTCGTAGTAATCCAAAATAAAAAAGGATTATTCAACATTCTTCAGCTCAGTAGGTAAGTGGGGACAGACACTAAATAAATTACAATTACAGAACATTGCCTTGAAAACCACATTTAAAATAAATACATAGAAATGCATTTTACAAGGTTTGATTTCATGCTCTTGAACACCTATGAAATAGCAGATGAGAGACGTTTAAGCACACAGGTGAAACCTTTTACAAGTTCTGCTTTTTTTCCTCACTCTTTTCCTTTGAAGACCTCCAGATTTTCCTGCCAGGCAGGGATCACTTTAATTTTAATCTAAAAGTTCGATGTAAACGAAGCAGAATTTTGTTTGGGCCACATTTTCCAAGAGCCATAAATGATGACTACAGCAGTTCAGCAAGT
This sequence comes from Oryzias javanicus, assembly GCA_003999625.1. Taxonomy (NCBI): domain Eukaryota; kingdom Metazoa; phylum Chordata; class Actinopteri; order Beloniformes; family Adrianichthyidae; genus Oryzias; species Oryzias javanicus. The sequence goes on along the minus strand of CM012446.1, from coordinate 23,590,253 downwards.
TGTTTTTGCTGGCTTGTCCGCTCCTTTCCTAAGATATTTTCCTTGCAGCTGCCCTGAAGCGAGGCGAGAAAATCCGGCAGGAATTTGGCCCCTCGAAGCCCGTCTTTCCGAACGCCTTGCTCTTTTGTACACAGCAGATACTGTCTTTGTCAATTAAAGCTGTTTGTGTTGAGAGGGGAGTGGGGGGCTGCGGGTGTGGGACCACAGGCAGAAGGTCTTGAGCTTTGTGGCTCTTTCAGCTGCGAGTCCCCCACATTAACACCATGGTAAAATGACATCAGCTGGACACAGAAAAAAAAAAAGGTCACATCTTATTCGTCACTTTTATTTCTCTGGAGTCTTCTTACCACACCCCTTCATAAAGAAAAGGGAAGGCGTGGGCAGCTCTGGAAAATATTTGCCTGTATATTTATTACTGACTTTCATATGACTTGCTTTCTTTGGCAATTAGGACTTTCACAAAGGGCCAAATCTTCACAAGACAAACCAAACATTCATTCAGAAGGGAATCGGCTCGGACAACAGGGAAGACAGATCCACTCGTGACCTCAGATTTTACTGCGAGAAACGAATGTTGTTCATCTATGATTTTTGTAATAAAGAAGCCACAGTTTTTTGAGGGAGCCCTCTGCGGGAGATAATTTACAAGGATAATTTACCATCAATTTTACCATGAAAACCAGGGCGGGGCGGGAGGGGATTGCTTGTGGCCGCCCCTCGCTCGCTGCGCATTGGGTTTTGTGTACACATTGTGAGGGTGAGGTAATGCAGGGTGGGGGTGGCTGGTATGGAGATGTGTTTGGTGTGTAGAAAAGGTGAGAAGGTTGTGCCACTGAGGTCAGGGTATATTTAAGCTCTCAAATGGAGGGATTGGAGCAGTATAACAGGAAGGTGCGATGCTCTTCCTTCAATACTTTCATTTCCACCTTTTTTTTTTTTTATAGAATATTTAAAAAATCTTAATAGAGTAACTCTCACAGTGGAAAAGCAGAACCCTTAGAAATTATTAAAAAATCTCTATACCATTGGTAGATTTTCTTTAATTATTTTTTTAAGAATCTACGAATAGTGTAAGAAAGACCATTTTAAAATGTGTTAATATTTTCTGAAAAAAAATCTTATTAAAAAAAAGAATTGTTATTTTAAGAAAAAGTTCTTTCATTAAATATTGTGGTAATAAATGTCTTACTAACACCCTACAAAGACTTTATTAATGTTTGTTAATGTGTTAATAAAGCCTCTTAAAGAATTTTATTATAAGTTATTAACTTTTTTTTTTTTTAAGCAAGCGATGTTTTTTACTGTCTTACGATTCTGTTTTTAGCAATGTAGTTGTCAGTTTGGTCCTTAAAAGATTCATTTTTAGTTGCATTAAGCATAGAAGCCACAGTTTTGCTTTTAGAAGATGTTTAGAATGTGTCAAACATTCTTTAAATTACAAACATTTTCTTTAAATACAAAAGCAAAAATTGCACGAACAGTTCTTCCTTGAAGAAAAATAAGATTTTTTTTTTCTTTGTGAAAACTTTTCTTGATAAGGTTAATTTTCTTGCAAGACAGAAAATAAGACATTCTTTTCTCAAAAAAAGGATTCTGTTTTTGCAGTGTAGATGTCAGTTTGTCCCTCGAGTCATTCAGCTTAGAAGACACAGTTCTTGCTGTTTGTCCAAAAATGTTAAGGTTGTTGAGTGCTTTATAAAAATTAATCAGAAATTTGAAAAATTCTAAAAGTTTTTAATTTAAATAGTGACAAATCTGACAATGGAATTAGAAAAATGGTCATGCTAAGAGTTACTATTTGAAGAAAAAAATTCTAGTCTCAAGGACATGTTTTCTCAAACTAGGATTTTGGTTTTAAAATCTTTCTTAAAAAGATTCTTTTTCTTGAACGATAAAAATAATAATATTTAAACAAAAGTCTTTTACTTTTTAAAAATTCATCTTTTTCTAATGTAGATCTAAACATCCCACCTTTTCCATAAAATCTGCTGTGAGTCAGTCTGTTGAAGTTGTTGAAAATATGTTTCTTTCATGAAAACTGAATGAAACGGTTGCATGTAACTGCTCTAACATGACTTAGTGTGACACATTTTCATCCACCCTCTGGATCAACTCTGTAGCCGACTGCTGGGTATTAAAGCCAATTTTTTTTTTTTTTTTTCCCTCACAGCTGTTCGGTGCTGCTCTGCCCGTTAGTGTTTTATTTGGCTCCGGCATGCTGAAATGTACATTTTCAAGCAAGGTGGTTTTGAAGTGCTAGTATTGATTTAAAGCACTCGTACGACATCTGCTTGCTTGCATAAAGAGAAACACACCGTGACTTTCCAGGTCCTTAATAATTATAAATATTTTCATCTCTGTCAGGCTCGTGTCCTCATGTGTGGGACATTTTGCATGACAAACCAAAGAAATTGACTGAAATGTAACAGGAGGAAACTGTCAGTACATGCGCCCTTTTGTACAGGTGGAAGTGTTTTTTTTTTTTTTTTTTTTTTCTTGCTGAATTACATTTTTAGAAAGGCAGCGAGTTAAATTGTGGACATAAAGCTCCTCATAGAGACGCTCAGCAGCATTTCTCTTCTCCAAAACCCTCGCTGAGGACATACGTGTCTGTCAGCGGGGTGGCCATTCAGCCAGGAGGCCCTGACAAAACCGCCACTTAGCCCAGTGCTGGGCTTACACAAAGGGCCCAGGTCAGGGGTCACCTGGAAAGCTGGAGCTTCCCACACTCTTTTCTCATGCCTTTCTTTTTGTCACTATGTCTTTTCCACTCACTCACCCCCCTCCCTCCCTCCCTGCCCTCCTCCATCCCCTCTTGCTTTTCTATTTTGCAGGTCTTCTGGGCCCATTGTCTGAACGGCCTCTTCCACTCCGTCATCCTCTTCTGGTTCCCCCTTCAAGCCTTCCGGCATGGTTAGTGGCTCCCAGAGACTCCTCCACAGCTCTCGGAGGACTGGATGAAAAGGGGGAGACAGTCAAACCTCGCATACTTCGTCTTAATTAGTTCTCTCTTCGGCCCTCTCCTCATGAATCAAAAGCACGTGTGTGTCTGCTGACTGAGGGACACGCATTAACAGTTAGGGTTCATACTCGCTGCAGTTCGTGCAGAACGACTTTTGGGAGACGCTCAGAGTGTTGGTGGTTACATGAAAAAATGTGGGTGCCACACCTTCACAGGAAAGGCAGTGGTACTCGTTTTATGCCCTCCACTGTGTGTCTGTGGGAATAAGGAGAGTAGAAATCTAGACCGGTCGGTTTTGGCTGACCAAAGCGGAGGACCACACAGGCTCGGGCCTGCTCTGCAAACAAAAGCACCAGGCCCCCTCACTCTGACTGACAGGCTGTCAGTAGACACCCCCCCCACACACACACGTGACCAGCCGGAAGTGAAGCCCGAGCGAAGCTCCGTCTTTGTCTGCCTGCTCTCCCTGTTGACATTTGGGCCATTCTTTCAGCCTAAGCTTTGTTTAGGGTTCGTCTGTAGCATCTGCTTTTGTTTGACAGAGTTTATATTTTACATCACTATTAACCAAATGTTTGATTAGTCCATTAGTCCTCCTTCAGCAGTCAACATTCATCCGTGTAATCATAAAACAATCTGCTCCCAAGAGATTTAGTTCTGACCTTCATGAATCTGTAGCTCAACATTCTAGGCTTACTGTAGTTTTTTTTTTTTTAAACTCTTGCGAGAAAGAGGATTGATATTCCAGCCTCTGCCAAAAGACGAGGCAACATTTCAATTCATTTTTTTTACAAGGAAGTTCACACTGTGCAGCACTCAAAGTGATTTTCAGTGTGTTTTCTGAGTTGAAGAGAGGCGACGACACTTCTGTAACAGATTGTTCTTGATTTCCTTCACAGATACAGTGTTTGGCAATGGAAGAACTCCAGACTATCTGCTCTTAGGGAACATGGTTTACACTGTAAGTGAGGTGGTCGATTAATTCTGTTCAGTTGTGTTGTCCTGCCAAGTGTCAATAGCAACAACAAGATTGCTATAAAGCTAGGTTTTATGTTCAAAATTTGGTTAAAAAGAAATATTCAATATTTCTCCACTAGATTGCGCTTCACTTTTCATGGTCTCACTGTTTTTAGTGTTTTCTTTTTTTGTGCAATTTATACACTTTTTATATACAGCCCACTGTGTTCTGCGACCTGATTGGTTATTGATCTTGTCAATCAATCTCCTCACTCAGACCATTGACATATATATATATATATATATATATATATATATAAATAAAAGTCGGTCTGAGTCATCATTTCTATGGCAACCACTCTCACTAATCAAGAGTGAGCTTGTTGGAAAGCCACACCCCTTCCACTGAAAGCTGGCATGAGTGTCTCTCAGTGTCATCAGGAATTATGTGCATTTTTAATGAAACATACATGTAGCCATGTGTTTAAAAGCCACACGGTAGCTCCATCCACACGAGACGGGGCAGCTAGCTTATGAACACATTATTGTACAAGTATTGAACATTTATTTCAACACGCCTCAAAAAATATACAAATTTGACTGTTTAATTCACAAGGTAATTTTTCCTGTAAAAGTGCAACTTATATGCCGGAGCAATTTATATGTGTGTTTTTTTTGTTTTTGTTTTTATTATTCATGTTTTGGCTCCAGCGACGTAATTAAAAATATATATATATATATGGTCCATAAATCTTTGATCATAATCGGAGCTCTGTTTTCATTCTATAATACTACTTATTTTTCTTAGAAGGTTTGAGTCCAATTTTTTAGAAAGTAACTCCCTCAGTAAACGAGGGAACACCGTACATGTAACTAAAGAGCATTTTACTGATAGTGTGACTGTATTTGCAGTTTGTGGTCATCACAGTCTGTCTTAAAGCCGGCCTTGAAACCTCATCATGGACTATGGTAAGATAACATTCCTTCTTCTTTTATGCTCTGTTGTTTTACATTATTCAACTTTATTTACATTGTTTGCTCTCTGAGAGATTGTTTCTGTGAATCTAAAATATAAACTTATCAATTTATCAAGACACTCCATGTAACCATTGGAAGCCAAAGTGTGATAATGAATGCAATTGCTGGATTGCCGGATGAAATTTAGTCTTCTCCTGATTGTAAACCAAATGTTTTTAAACGGGCCATACTATGATTTTCTTAAGCCTTTCAGAGGGAATTATATCCATATATATGATCATATATTATCTTTGGAACACTGAAAAACAAATTATTTAGGATATATAAGTTATTTTTGTGAGTTTTTTTCTCCCCGGAAGTAAAACTACTCGATTCCTGAGGCTCCACCTGCCGCTGCGTGTGGCAAAGGCGCAATTCATGATGTCATCCTAGAGCCATTCTTGGGTTCACATCATGCTGACGTCAGCACTATAGGACCCGCTCGTTTTGGTGGGTATGGGAGGGGCGCAGGTTTTTAGAGGATTGCTCTTAAATGCATGAAAGGATCAAAATACCACTTTGGGGTTCTTTAGAGAGAGGAATGATCAGTATAATGCACTTAAAACCTCTAAAAAGTTGAATTTTCATATTAATGAATGCTCAAGCATGTAACATTTTTTAAGTATAATTCACGTTATTTTTGCCATTCAAAGACTTCAGGTCCTCTTCATTAGATTCTTTTATGAGACTTTTGGCTTTAAAATGTCATCTATTTAATGTTCTTAAAAATTATTGCTAGAAGCTTTGAGCTTTTAAAACATTTTCTTTGAGTGCTAAGATCTTCAACATACTTTTAGCTGAAAAGATTCAAAGTTGAGGTATTTTAACAGGGGTTTGGTGCTGCTGAAAGCGTTTTAACTGAAAATTTCAGTTTGACAGTGTTGCTACAGTAGAATTTTGTGAATATTTTTTAGACACCATCTAAAGGTTTGAACCTCTTTGGAGATCTTTGCTTCTTCTGACTCTTTCACTTCTTTACTCACTGTAGTCTCTGTCTAACTTTCCTTAGCAAAACCAGTTCACTTGATGCTTATGTTATTAATTTAACTCAAGTATCGCAAGTATACTATTGAGTCAAGGCCCGGGCGCCAGATCTGGCCTCTAGGTAATTCTATCCGGCACAGCAGATCATTTTATTTTATTGTTATTAATGAACCGATGTTATTGTGTGGTTATTTCTAACTTGTGTAATTTTGACCAAATGCATTTTTATGGAGAGTAAAGTATTAAAAGTTAATTTATTGTTTAAGTTGATTTATTCTTGAATAATATTCCAGCCTTTTCATCATTCATAATAATGTTAAAAAGTTAAGGTTTTAAAGTTTTAAAAATTGACATTCTGCTAACTTTTTGACTATTTTGGTATTTAATAAGATTTTGTAAGCTATTTTGGAGTTTAGCTATTATTTCAGCTTTTTTTTTTTTTTTTTTACATTTTTTAAAGGCTGCTTTAAAGTTAGGAAAATATTCACACATGATCTGTTATGGCAAATTTTGGCTTTTTTCTGCTTTTTATCATATTTTTTAACTTAGCTATTTTTTTCAAACTACACGCTAGCTGTTTTGGCTAACTTAAGTTATTTTTAAGTTTTTTTTTTGTTTGTTTTTCAGGCAAAATTGGTTAGTTTACGCTATCCACAAGAATCAGTTGATTCATATGTGGGAGAAAAAAATCAGCTTTTCCTATCGACTGTGTGCTGATATACTGCATAGCAATAATGGATTGTGCTAACCCGATGTTCTCCACAACAGAATCATCTGGTTTACGATGATTGTGTAAACACTTTGCTGCTATGAAGGGTTGTATATTTATTATAATTGTGTAAACTGTCAATACTGGAAGTAAAGTTCAGATTTTAAAGGGGTTGATTGCTGTTCAGTGAAATGCTGCATTCTATTACAGCGTAAGGTCTGTTTTTGTCCAACAGTTCAGTCACATCGCCATCTGGGGAAGCATCGGCCTGTGGGTGGTGTTCTTCATCGTCTACTCCGCCCTGTGGCCTCTCATCCCTCTGGCACCTGACATGTCCGGAGAGGTAAAGAAAGACTGTACAGCCGTTTTCTCTTGACAGACTCTTGAAAATCTTCATTTGATTCTGCACTGGTGGGAACATTCACTCCAAACTTTGCTCAGGTAGATCCAGAGCCGTGTAAAAGGTCAGACCTCTGGCTTGTGTTGCGTAATGACTTAATTGGGCCAATTTGCCCAATGTTTGTGTAACATTTTTCTGCTTTAGCTCCGAGTATCTGCAGCTGACACAGAAACACTAGAGCAGTATAAAGTGTGAATGATGTCCTGAAATTCGACCAGCTTTTCGCCCTCTCTGAAACTCAGTCTCCCTGTTTTGAGTACATTAGGGTGCATTAACTTAGGAGAAATATTTAGCTTCACTTTTTGAAGTTATTACCAAGTGAATGCATCTTGCATCCCTGATAAATTGCTGCTATTCAGGAGGGAAAACAGATTCTTGGACTGACTTCTAAAGACTCTGATACAACTTTTCTCAATTGGAAAATGAGCAAAGTAGGGGGTTGTTTTAGGAAGAAATTCTTGCAGGACACATGATCTTGCAGAAATGAATACCTTTAAATTGTATTATCTCAAAAAATATCTCTACATGCAGTGAGAATAGTATTAAAAACATTATAAAATCTTTCCAGGTAAATGTGTCATGTTTATTGTTTGACATGAAATAAAAATGACATTAGTTAGGATTCCTTCTTTTAGAAAAACAAATTTAAATTTCATTTGTCACTTACACATGTATACATAGTATCTAACAGAGTACTAAGGCTAAGACCAGAAAGTACAAAAAAAGTCTAAATGTTTAAGTAACCGACTATAAAAGTATATAGCCCATGTTATTTTCCAAACCATAAGTTGCAGTTGAAAGTTGTAATTTTTTGAAAAAGATAATTGTTCTTAATAATCCATATGGATTAATTCTGGTTGTGTTTATTGATATCAAAGCTATTTTGAGAGGTACATGGCGCTCTGTCAAAATGTCAATTTGTGTTTTTACACTTTGCAAACAAGGTTGGGTGTGATTGTAAATACGCTAACATGGCTAACAATATAGTAGCATCAGACTTTGTTTTTTTCTACCTGTTATGTAGGTGTTAAGAGTTGGAATAGTCAATTTTCGGGGTATCAATCTGTTTTTTACATGTTGCAAAAAAAGGAGTGCAGGTATTGTGAATATGCTAATCATATTGTCTTATTTTTCAATAATTTATTCGTAAATTATGGTACAAAATAAATATTTGGTCAATAACAAAAGTTCAACTCAGTACTTTATGTATTCTTTGTTGGCAATGACAGCAGTCAAACGTTTTCTTCTAGTCTTCACAAGGTTTTCATAAACTGTTTCTGATGTTTTGGTCCATTCCTCCATGCAGATCTCCTCTACAGCAGTGATGTTTTGGGGCTGTCGCTGGGCAACACAGACTTTGAACTCCCTCCAAAGATTTCTATGGGGTTGAGATCTGGAGACTGGCTAAGCCACTCCAGGGCCTTGAAATGCTTCTTATGAAGCCACTCCTTCGTTCCCCGGCAGTGTGTTTGGGATGGTTGTCATGCTGAAAGACCCAGCCACGTTTCATCTTCAATGCCCTTGCCGATAGAAGGTTTTCACTTAAAATCTGATGATACATGGCCCCATTCATTCTTTCCTTTGCTGAAAAACAGCTCAAATCATGATGTTTCCACCCCCATGCTTTACAATAGGTATGGTGTTCTTTGAAGGCAGCTCAGCATTCTTTCTCCTCCAAACTGTAGAAAAAAGTTCTATTTTGGTTTCGTCTGACTATAGGACATTCTTCCAATCCTCTTCTGGATCATTTAAATGTTCTCTAGCAAACTAGAGACGGGCCTGCACATGTACAGCTTTAGCAGGGGGACACGTTTGGCAGTGCAGGATCTGAGGCCCTGACTGCGTAGTCTGTTACTGATAGTAGTTCCCTTTCAGTCGATTCACTCGGTACAACACATGTACTATGGGAAACCACGCCCTCGCGTGCCTGGCTGAAGACACCTCTATTCACGCCTTTAGGCAGATGACGTCCAATGACAGGTGGGCGGACCCGCCCTCTGCTTATAAGCCCTGTCGTTGACGTCTCACCTCAGTTCTTATGCTCTTCACCTCGCTAAGAACACCTCTCCCGGTCAAAGCCAGCTACGCTGCTGCTAGCTAGTGCTACAGACCCTCCGCAGCTGTCTCGGTGTTAGTTTAACGGCTCCTGTTGGTGTTAGTCACTGTCGCCCCTTCGGCCACACTGTCTGCCCGCGGAGCGCTAACCCGAGTAACTGTGCTGTTCGCCCGAGCGTCTCGTCATGAGCGCGCGGCCAAAGAAAGCGAAGCAGAAGTCTTCCGTCCGCCCCTGTCCTCAGGAGTGCGGCTTCTCTTTGCACGAAAAAGACCAGCACGAAGCCTGTCCTGTCTGCCTGGGGATTGTCCACGCTCGGAGAGCGTTGACGGAGCCCCACGCCTGCGAGTCGTGTAGCGTGTTACGACGCTCGACTTTGGAAAGGCGCGTAAAATTTGTGGAAAAGGCGCTGGGAAAAACATTTGTGGCGCAGCAGGAACCCCTGTTGTCGCAACTGAAGGACCAGGTTTCGTCCGGGTCCGACGACGAGCTCCAGCCCGAAGTCCCCGCTACGAGCTGGGCGGACCACATGGAGCTAATGGAGGAGCTAGCTGAGGAACAGGTGCAGCACGTGGATTACGAGCAGCCGCTGTCCCAGCTCAGTGCACCCTACGAGGATGACGACGTTCTGGACGTGGGCCTCGACTTGCCCGGTTCCTCTGACGAGGACCAGGAACTCTTCCCGTCGAGCGACCATGCTGCCACTGCTGTGCCAGCTCCACAGGATGACGCGTCATTTCTGTCTCTGTACCGCCGAGCGGCGGGAAAGCTGGACGTGGAGTGGCCCTCCTCCCTCCCGCCCAGAACGGTCTCGGTTCGCCGGATTTTTTCTCCCGCCCGAACCTACGACGGTGAAGAACCGTTTGCCCATGTACCCGGACTTTGTATCCGAGCTTACATCCTCATGGAGCAAACCCCTGTCCACACGCGTGACTGTGCCCGGCTTTGGACAGTACTGCGACCTGGAGGGAGCCGAGTCTGCTGGCCTGGTCCACCCTCCACCCATGGAGCCGTCTTTGGCAGCCTATCTCGCACCATCTCAAAATCACGGCGTGATTGGGCCGCTACGCTGCCTTCCAAGCATTGTCGATTTTCCGCCAGTCAGTTGGAGAAAATTTACCGAGCGCAGGGATGTGCAGCGCGAACCCTGAGCTCGGTGACGATGCTTCAAACATATCAGGCGATGTGCCTGGCGGAGCTCGGCGCACAGCTGCCTGCCGGCAGCCCCCTAACCCCACTTCTGAACGAGGTCAGACTCGCCACGGACTACATTCTTCGGATGTCCCGCGGCGTTGCACTTTCCGTCGGCAGAGGGATGGCCTTCACAGTCGTGGCACAGCGGCACTTGTGGCTAACTCTGTCCGATGTTCCCGAAAAGGAGAGGGTGGCTTACCTGGATGAACCGGTGTCTGCGCAGGGACTGTTTGGCCAATCGCTTGACGCGATTCAAGCCAAATTTGATGTGCGGAAGAAGCAGACTGAGGCACTGCGGTACATCATTCCCCGACGTGATGGGAGATCCAAGGTTAGCGCCAGCGGTCGGAAACCGTCTGCGCAGCCGCCACATCCCAGAACCCAGGTTCCGGTTCAGGGACCGACGGTCAACCCTCCTCCTCCCCAGCGAAGGGTCCGGCTCTCGTCCTGGAATAAAGGACCTCCAGTGAGCTCCCAGAAGGGCCCAACGCCTCGAAGGAAGAAGCCCCAGTCCTCCTAGCTGGTCCGGAGGCTCTGAGCTGTCAGACGGGAGACAAGACAGCTCCTCATTTGCCGCGGAAAAAGTCGCTGCTCAACGTTTTCAGGGCCCAGCCCCAAACGGCGCTGCGTTCCCACTACACAGTCTCCCAAGCACAACAATCTCCCCGCACACATGACATGTCTGCATTCTGTTTGTGCCACAAGTGTTCAAATAAAGGCGTTTTGTGTTCAAAAAAACCCATATCAATCAACAGTGACGGCGCCCCTGTCAATCTCGACAGGGGCGGCTTAACGCCGTGCCCCGCCAGCACGCTAGAGGGCGACAGCTCCTCTCTGTCAGTGCAGCGGGTCGGGCGCCTGGCGCTATGCCTACCCCGGTGGCGTGCATGCGCCCCCTCCCCTTGGGTCGAGAAAACGGTTGCTATGGGTTACCGGCTGCAGTTCCGGGTCAGACCCCGCACTTCCGCTCAGTTGTAAACACAACAGTGGGAAAGTTAGCAGCACCCGTCCTGAGGGAGGAAATATGTTCACTGTTGAGGAAGGGCGCGATTCGAGTGGTCCCGTCTGCCGAAATGAACAAAGGTTGGTACAGCCGCTACTTTGTTGTCCGAAGAAAGACGGCGGGCTCCGTCCGATCTTGGATCTACGGGTTTTGAACACGTACCTTCGCTCCTTCAATCAAAATGCTAACGTTGAAACAGCTTTTGAATACGATCAGTCCAGGAGATTGGTTCGCTCTGATCGATCTCACAGACGCTTACTTTCACGTCGCCATTCACCGAGACCACAGACAATTTCTGAGGTTTTCTTTCGAGGGCACAGCTTACGAGTATCTCGTGCTGCCCTCGGTCTGTCACCGCCCCTCGCACCTTCACGAAATGTGTAGAGGCAGCGCTCTCTCCTCTCAGAGAAAAAGGCATTCGCATTCTGACTTATCTGGACGACTGGGCTTTGATAGCAAGCTCCAGAGAGCAGGCAGCGACGCACCTGTCTTTGGTACTGTCTCACATTCAGTCCCTGGGTTTCTCTGTGAATGTCCGAAAAAGTGTGTTAGACCCCAGCCAGCAGATTTCTTTCTTGGGGCTGGAGATTTGTTCCACTTCAGGACTGGCACGTCTGTCGCAGCGCAGAGTGGCCGCGTTCCACCACTGCCTCGCACTTTTCAGTTGGGACGCAAACTGCGGTTCCAAAAAATTTACAGCTGATGGGCATGATGGCCTCTATGATCGCTGTAGTTCCCCTCGGTCTACTCGAGATGCGACCCTTTCAGCGCTGGGTTCGTTCTCACCGACTGAATGTGTTACGTCACCGCAACAGGAAAATTCTGATAGACGCACAGTGCATGCTTGCACTCCGACCTTGGAGGGAACCCAACCTGCTTCGTCAGGGTTCACCAATAGGACGGGTGTCTTTCCGCAAGGTGGTGTCGACGGATGCCTCCCTGAAAGGATGGGGGGCTCTGTGCGATCACATGACAGTGAGGGGAAACTGGACTCCCGCAGCAGTCCAGACTCCACATCAATCAGCTGGAGCTGTTAGCAGCGTTTCTTGCTCTGCAGCACTTCTGTCAAATTCTGAGCGGCCATCACGTTCTGATCAGAACAGACAACACCACAGTGGTCTCCTACATAAACAGACAAGGAGGGATCCGTTCCCTTCCTCTGTAAAGATTACCCGCTCTCTGTTGGTGTGGAGCAGCGCACATGTCCTGTCGCTAAGAGCAGCTCACATCCCGGGACGTCTGAATCTGGGGGCGGACCTGCTCTCCAGGGGAGGCCCTCTTGTGAGAGAATGGAGGCTTCACCCAGACGTGGTGTCTCTTATATGGGACCGCTTTGGGAAAGCAGCGGTGGATCTGTTTGCCCAAAGAGAACACCCACTGCCCGCTGTTCTTTTCCATGAAGGACTTGAACGCCCCTCTGGGGACAGATGCTCTGGCTCACCCTTGGCCTCCTCTGCCACTGTATGCGTTTCCCCCAGTGGAATTGATACTACCAGTGACAGAACGGGTACGCAGGCAGGGCCTGACCCTGATCCTGGTAGCCCCCAGGTGGCCAGCGAAACCCTGGTATGCAGAGGTGATCAGTCTGTTGGCGGCATGCCCATTCCGGCTTCCTGTCTGCAGGAATCTCCTCTCCCAAGCAGGCGGGGAAATACTTCACCCACGCCCAGAACTTTGGCAACTGCATGCCTACCTGTTGAAAGGTCCAACCTGATTGCTAAAGGGCTGCCTCCTGCAGTGGTTGCAACCATGCAGAGTGCAAGAGCGTCTTCCACTCAGGGTCTTTATACCTATAAATGGAAAGCCTTTGAACACTGGTGTCAGGAGCGGAACATCATCCCTTTTCAGTGTTCTGTAGTGGACATCCTGACTTTTCTCCAGGACCTGCTGGATAAGGGTCTTCCTTTCCACAATCAAGGTATATTTGGCTGCAGTTTCAGCTTGTCACGTTGGGTTTGATGGAATGTCCCCTGGTTCCCATCCACTGACTGTGCAGTTTCTGAAGGGGGTACGCAGACTAAGGCCCCCTATCAAGTCGTGTGTGCCATCATGGGATCTACCTTTGGTGTTGGAAACCCTTAGTGGTCCCCCGTTTGAGCCACTAGAGGAAGTTGATATGAAATTTCTTTCATATAAAACAGCTTTGCTCTTGGCTCTCACTTCTGCAAAGCGCGTTGGTGACCTCCACGCGCTTTCTGTTGCACCCTTCGTGCACAGCAATTTTCAGCGGATGGGTCCAGAGTCACTTTGCACCCAAATCCTGCATATTTACCGAAAATAATCCCATTAGAGTACAACTCTATGGTGATTGAACTTTTGGGCTTCCATCCTCCTCCGTTCACATCGGAGGAGCAGAGGCGGATGCATTTGTTGTGTCCTGTGCGTGCATTACGCACATACATTGACCGCACTCAAACAACGCGCTTGTCGGACCAATTGTTTGTGTGCTTTGCTAATCCTGCAGAGGCAAGGCTTTGTCCAAGCAGAGGCTTTCACATTGGATTGTCGAAGCTATTCGATTAGCTTACGACA